>CAJDSM010027741.1:0-14302 GCA_903981925.1 Ostrea lurida | reverse complement strand
TGTTTGAGATAACAAGGTTCGACTGTATAGTCTATGTACTTTTATCATTCACAGAAATATAGTCTTATGTACTTTAATCATTCATAAAAATGGACAGTTTCGAAATATTTTAAAATGCAAGCTAAAATTACTAAGCTGGAAGATGAAGGTGAAATGAACAGTTTCTCTCCCATTACACCCATGTGAGATAGTTCTCCCATGTGAGAAAGCCTCATGAGATCCCCTATCTCACATGAGCACGTGACTCGATAAGTCGGACTACTTGTAGGGAAATCTGTCTGCTATTTTTTAAAAAAACTTCAAAAGAATATTGCCACCTACCCGTTATACGAACAATTTACGAAACACAAGCGCCCTGTCTCCTGAAATGTAGCGCAATCCCCAGCGAGATCATTCCTATCGCCACTTACGATTTTTATCGCTCAATAGACCCCAGACATTACACAACCCCGATAAAGAGCCCATTTTACTTGCGGTTGTTACAAACAACAAAAATGCCTCGATCGATGAAAATGGTCTAAGTGGAACCGGGAAGCAATAAAAATTGAGTCTCCCTGAAAGTTTTAGCTAAAAAAGCTGGCTTACCTGAAGATCGAAAATTCACTTAACACGAGCGTCAGCAAAACGTTATTCCAGAAATTACGCGACAACAATGTCCCAGATTCCCTCCTTGAAAGTGTATGTTACGGATCACAAAAATCCAGGACACTGAACAACTATCAGTACACTAAATAAACGTTCATAAACAGCAATTCTCTATTCTTCCGCAAATACATCTTTCCAAAACCACGTACCCCACACCCCCCTTCCGCCCCCAGCGGTGATGCATCTGTGGGACGGAAAAATGCTGACGTGGAACTACTGCCACGCAGCAAACGCAGTTCATCACGAGAATAGGTCTGAGAACATTTTAAGGGTCTTTTCGTGGAAGTACCATCCAGAATGCCAATTTGAGGGTTAATATCCACAAACAATCTTCACCGACGAAAACGGAGACGTTTGATTCCGATTGAAACGTGTTTTAGTGATGCGTTTTGTGTGACAACACGAATAAATAGTACGCTGTGATTTTTTCTGAAATTATTCATAAAATTTTCGATTTCTTTAATTTCTATCTGAGTTTTTCTTGTAAACACAAACAAGAATAAATTTGTTGATTATATTTTTTCTCAATTTTGGTTATATTTTACTAATTACTTCAAGGCGCATTAATTTAGGATTAAAAAAAAAAACCATTAAATATTAATTTTTCCCTACTTGCTGCTAGAATCATTGATTTCCGTGGTACTACATTACAGTATGTACTGAAAAATTACCGATCTGTTTGAAAAACTAATGTTTAAAATTTCAATTCTTCAACAATTGAAATTTTTTAGTTGTTATTTCTATCTGGTGAAATTACGTTAAAATGAAGCTTTAATGCGAGAAAGAATATCCATCATGAGTCAATCCATGTGGAATTAGGAAATCTCAACCCTCGGGTTAAATTTCCCCGGTCAGGGACTCTGGCAAGCCTCTCCCTGACCGAAATATTTAATCAACTGCGTTAAGATTCCTAAGTCCTGGAACTCATGATGGAATTGCGTTATAATCTCATTCAATGTTGCATAAAAATCATATACTATATTTTATTAATTAGTAAATTAATACATTTTTATTGATTTTTTTCCCCTAGGGGTGTAGGTGTATATTCACAGAGATTGATCTCGGGCAGCGCTACATTTCCAGGAATGAAAGACGCCTACGATCAGCTGGATAAAATACTTCAGGGTGGTTGGCTACGCCACTACTTAACATGTATTTATAGCTGTCGTCTGATTAAAATCATCTCCTTTAATCCGCACTAGTGTAGCAATTTAAGTGAGCTGATCTTAATCAGATTGGATGAGAAATGATCAAGGAATGATGAGAGATGTTGAACCATTTAAATGATGTACATTGATGTAGGCCAGTTTACACCAAGGATAAATGGTTCCTAACCTGTTTATATCTTATGAATCGTTCAAATTTAACCCCTATCCATTTAAACTAATTTTCAAAACCTTCTCACGTGATTTGTATCTACACAAAAATCTGAATATAATTTGATGTAGAGGAATATTGTTATTGCTACACATTGAAAATCTATATTTCAAGGCATCATCTACTAATGCTCTGTGCAGCAGTTTCATAGAAAAAGGAATAGAAACTATTGCGATGAATGAAAATTAAACCAATCAAATTGCACGTTATAAAAATGTGTTCCAAAAGGGACACTTAAATTGAGTAATTTTCATCGTTAATATTGAATAATTCATCAATACCATTTGATTTCACTTATCAAAGGCAATTTGATCGGTACGTACATTTGACTTTATTCACACTTATTATACATGTATCACATGATCTAGGTAGGCATTGTGATGTCACAATACATTTGACTCCTCTGTTTCCTATTGGTTTCTATGGCAATATTGTTTTGCATCTTATGAAATGTTGATTTGTCTCATAACCATTATTCAAAGTACACGTACATCAAATGCATTTTGAAAATAAATTGAAGGAATGGAAGTAATTTCAATTCATGTTAAATGATGTGAAGTGCTTAAAAAGCATAACTGGCCCAGCTTACTTTACATGGTAAAAAATTAGTATATATTGCCTTCATTCCTGAAATAAGTATATATCTTGCACTTTATTTTGACGAATTAAAACTTCAGCTTGAAGACATAAATGTATGCAGGTGCTTTCTGTTTAGTGGACTGAATATTGATTTTTTATTTTTTTTTTGCAGGTGCTGGGAACCCCATCAGAAAACACTTGGGAGGGAGTGTCTAAACACCCTCAATATGACTTGAGTAAGTCTAAATACCCTCTATGTGTAAACTGAATAAAAGTGTGAAGCACTTTTACTGTTCCAGTTTTGTGAGTAAAATGTCCAGAGTTTACACAAGATAAATTCTTCAAAAAGTGTTTAATTCCTATAATTCCATTTGTTCACTGTATAAACAATTAAAAAAAAAAAAAAACTTTTGAAAAAAAATAAGTTTTCCCCCCTTGTGGCGCATTACGGGTTTCCATTTTCATGCATGTATTGTTACATCATGTTTTCGGATTTATTGATGTGTGAATTCTCATTAAGATTTAATTCTATCCAATCAAAATAATTGTAATAAAGGACATTTGAATTGTTAAATTTGTGTTTTTAATTTTGTTGAGAGAAATGAAGTGCATATTGATAATGAAAGGTGTATAATGTGCTCTAACATGTTTCAAGAGTTGTAAAAAAAAAAAATACTTGTATCACAAACTGTCATTGATTTTTTGTTTGTTTGTAGAGAAATTTGTTATGTACCCAAAGTTACCCTCATTAACTGAAGCAATTCCAAAAATAGCCTTCATCCCCAATGCTGAGAGCATTGCCGTGCAATTCCTTCAGATGATTCCTTCCAGACGAATCTCCGCTCACAAGGCGCTGCATCACGAATACTTCGGAGATCTTCCTCCGAAATTGTTTGAACTTCCTGATGGTATGTTTACTTACAAATTTTATTTAATGAAAACTTTATGCCCTATGAACTCCATAATCCAAAGTCAACCATAAAAAGAGCTCCACAGAGCTGGGCGTCCTCTCACCTTGTAGACGGTCAGTAAATGTATGGGATTTTTTCTAGCAAGTCCCGTAGTGACCTTGACTTTGACCTCAAAATCAAGTTATAAGAGCTCTTTCCCTCTTGATGTGACTTATCAAATCAACTGAGCAAAAGAATGTGGCCAGTGGACTTACAAGCTTTCTAGGTCACCTGAGTCACTCAGGTGGCCAATTTCTACTGGTCTGCATCAACTGTCTTGCATTATGTATTTAACTACCAATCCAATTCATTTCAAATTTGGTATGAAGCATCTTTGGGACAAGGGGGACATAAATTATAAATTTCAGGAATCTGCACCCAGCCCTGGGGTATATTGCTAAAACTTGACAAATTTCAAAAATCTTCAGAACTGCACATCTGTAAGACAAAACAAATTGCATAGTCATGTAGAGCAAGAGGACCTATACTAAAATTGTAAATCTTTTGATATCAGGGGTAGAGGTTCTGACTGCAGATGGACCAAACTTGGTGTATAGTGATTATGTGTAAAGCAGTTAAATAAAATACTCTTTAATGCCATTGATGCTAACTTGAATCTAAATGGATACATTTATTTTAAAATCTTTTGCACTGTATGTTCTGGCAGCTGCCTCCATCTTTAACATTCCTGGCCTGAGGTTGTTACCAGAAATGGATGAACTGTTAAACCAGTCCCTGACCCCATCCAAACCCCAGGAGCGCACCCGGATACGTACAACCCTAAAGGTTTAGTCCTGGACCGCAGATCGCTGTAGTAGTATTGGTAGGTGGATTCTTATGTCTGTCAGCTAGAGGGCAATTGTAAAAGGCACTCCTAGTTTTCTGTTTTGTTTGGGAGAGCCGGGAGTTGCATGATAAAAATTTGCAATATGAGTTTTGTGTTGGAATGTTTATCTATAACTATATACAGTTGAACTTCGATATCTCGAACACTGATATCTCAAATACCATGGATATGTTGAAGTGATTTGGAAGTCCCAGCCACTACTTCTTAAACTGTATTTTCCCATTGATATTCTCAAATCCTCAGATATCTGAATTATTTTTCTCGGTCCATTTTGAGTTTCAAGATAACGAAGGTTTGACTGTACATGTATACATTTCTACAAGATAACGAGGTTTGACATGTACATGTATTTACTATCATTCTACAAGATAACGAGGTTTGACTGTACATGTATTTACATTTTCTACAAGATAACGAGGTTTGACTGTACATGTATTTACATTTCTACAAATAACGAGGTTTGACGTACATGTATTTACATTTCTACAAGATAACGAGGTTTGACTGTACATGTATTTACATTTCTACAGATAACGAGGTTTGACGTACATGTATTTACATTTCTACAAGTAACGAGGTTTGACTGTACATGTATTACATTTCTACAAATAACGAGGTTTGACTGTACATGTATTTACATTTCTACAAGATAACGAGGTTTGACTGTACAGTTTGTACATTTCTACAAATAACGAGGTTTGCTGCTACATGTATTTACATTTCTACAAGATAACGAGTTTGAACTGTACATGTATTTACATTTCTACAAATTATAGTCTGGTCATTTCCTCATGAATCTGTCACAGTTGTGAATGATATGCATATGAATACTGTTAAATATAATAATTTATATATTATATGTAATATGTATATTTAATAACTTGGTATACTGACAGATGTGGAAGTAGAATGTAAATATCATAAATAAATATTTTCTCTTTTAAAATGACATGAGGTTATGAACTGCCATGCTTCACAACATTAAACTCTTTATGAAGTGCTAACATGTGGGTGTGAAGCGTCGTGGTTCATAACTGGTGTATTTTCTAAAAAGATGTTTCTCTAAATCTTGAATATGCAAGTCCTTTTAGTCATCATGCAATATTCCTAAAAGATATGACAAAGTATTGATAAATTTTTTGGTTTTCTTTCAGTGCCAAGTTCTTCTTCCCACTTCGTATTCATCAGAGCTGATCCAAGTTCTGCACCCAAGTTCACTTTTGTATGCCTACAAAGTTACCTAGAATTAAACGCCACAGTTTTTCGTAGTTAGATAGAAAGGCCCACAGCATTGCCACAGAGCTTTTTATTCACCAGTCTGAAAAAACATTTTCATCCAGATTCAACCCTAAATATTCATGACAGCATACCAGTAGTGCAGATCACTGTAGAATTCATCCTCATGTATTGCCAAAATCACGTGTTGTTTTGACGGACCTCGATGTCTTTCTCGTGTAAGAGATCTGAAAGCGGTGTGTGCGGAACGAGAGGGAACATTGTAGTCTTGCCCCATTTATATAACATGTCAAAAACCCTGCTTTATATTTTGTAATTTTGTTTGAAGAATTCCTTTACGAACTTTTTTTGTCTCCAATGGTGTATAGATAGTTCTTATACTGGTGATTTGTTAGTTTCTGTATCAGACTTGCTGTGGATTCCTTATATTACACGAGGACANCTGGTGATTTGTTAGTTTCTGTATCAGACTTTCGTGCTGTGGATTCCTTATATTACACGAGGACTTAAATTTCACAAAATTGACATTCAGCGTCACTTCGCCTTACTCCAAAGAATGCAAATTTGTATGAATTAATGGTAAATAAATATGAATTAATGTTAAATAAATAAATGGGACAATTTTTGAGTTTGTGAGAGATCGAGGCATCTTGTGAATTAATGAGAATATTAAATGCTCGTATATAACAGGAATCCACAGTACTTGATTCGTCAAAATGTGTGTCAATATTCTAGTCTATTAAAAGTATTGATTTTGCGTACAAAGTAGTTGCTCCGCAGTAGGTCTGTGTAGAATTTAGTACACATGTACCCAGGAAGGAAATACGGATCAATATGAGCGCAGTTATTGATTTCCAATTTATGTAAATGTGGATTAATTTGTGTGTATATATGCAACAATATAAGGATCCTCAAAGGATCCTGTGTGGTATAAAAAGATACTGTAGTCTCACAGAAAAGATTTCCGATTTTGAGCTCTACTCCGACTGGTTGACTGTGATATTAAAGATCCACTTCGTTTCCATGGTGACCATACTTGTTACCGATGTTCCGAAAGTTATTTTTGTTTCTTTGTGCTGTGGTCTGAATTGTCACAATCATGGCCACCAGGCTATTAATTGGCTGATTCTTAACAGGTGAGATTTCAGGCCCAGGAAACTTCTTTTTCACAAAATTATCAACACGTGGTGTTGTGTCAGCATCGTCCATGATCAGTGTCTAAAGAAAAATATTTATCTTTCTTCAGAATGATGGCAGATTGTCATTGTACTTGGTTAAATTTTCCCAAGATGTTCTGCAGGGTTTTTTTTTTTTTATTTTTGATGTGATCCAAATTTCACTGTGATTGCCATGGCAACTGAGAAAAAAAATCCAACTTCTTCTCCAGAACAGCAGCATTGCCAGTCCCCATACTAAGTGATTTCAGTTTTGTAGTGATCTGAATCTCAATATGGCCTACATGGCTTTTGATTGGCTGAAGTTATTAAGTGTGGTGAGCCATTCAGGAATTGTTAGATACATTGTATAAACTATAGCAAACAGATGGCTGATGTAAACTATGTCTTTGAAAGGATCAGGCTTTATTGTTTAGATCGACACTACAGAAAATGTTGAAATATTGATTGCATTCAAGGACATTATATATTGTGGTATATTCTTGAAAGTCATGTCATCAGCATTGATGATTAAAGCAGGACACAATAAAACACATTTTTTATTTTTTTTATGGGTAAAAACAAATTCCTAGTCTAGGCAATGACGATAACATAAAAGGTATAAAACTAAAAATTTGGACATTTTATTTTATCTCGGGGTCCTGTGGGGCTTTAACACAATTCTTTGTATATTGTATGGCCTGTCTTTTCTTACAATATATGTTACATGATGTTGCAGTTAGAGATGCTCAAAGGGAGATAAATCTGTATTAATGGCATTGTAACCAATCCAGTCTAGTCAATTTCAAGACAATTTTAACATATAACCCATATAAAAATGTGCTCACTATATTAACAAGAATCTGAACATCACACTTATACAAAACCCCAATCTTCAAAGAATATTTTTAAATGTCTCAAATAATTTTATTTTCTTAGGTTGAACTGGGACCAAATGAAACATTTGGTAGTGAACTAATTTAGATTTTTTTACTTTTCGTATACAGCTGCAATTATTTTAATGGAAGTTTCAGCTTCTGTAGTTGTTTTCAAATTTGCTTGATATGTACATTGTATTTTTTAAAAAAACAACCAGTTTTGATATGCACTTGTGAATGGCTTAGTTATTTAGCTTTTAGTAATTTTTAAAATGCATTGTGATTTTTTTTTTTTTTTTGGTAACTTAAGTGAACATGACTGCAAGCTCTGTGTTTGTATCAATACAGTTTTTGATTGCTAAGAAGTGTGTTGTACTGCTTATTATAGTGTTGTGTGTAGTGACAGTTGAATTTTGTGTTTAAAATGTCAAATATTTTCACTTTTAATTGGTAACTATCCGAAAATGATTAAGGACATACATGTACTATATTTGGAATTTCCATATGTAGAAAGTGGTGCATGTGAAATCGGCAAATGAATCTTAGAAGTCTAGTCATACTGAGCTTTACAGCTTTTTATACAAAATTAGTTTTGCTGTTTATCGAGAAAGACAGATAAAAAATGAAAGAAATGGTCGTGGTGTCAGCTCATTCCCCATATTTTTGGTCAATTCCTGATGAATTTCCTCAAAAATGGGAATTTCCTAATACCATGATACTGTCAGAGAGTGAAGCATTGATAATGTAGCTATGCAGTTGTGAAGGCAGTGAAAAGTGAACACATTTTTTTTTTTTACAAAATGTTTTCATCTTTGTAAAAAAACAAAAAACCATTCCACTTGTTTGTAAATCAGTACATTGAAGTTGACAGTTCGTATCTTTTATTTTTTTATTTTTTTTTTCATGGAATCTCATGAGAACCCCACATAGTCCTAGTTTATTTACAAGCATCGTGCTTGTCATTTAGTTGGCTTTTTGTGACAAGGAACAGTTTGCATATAGTCAAACAGGATTTTACACATACTGAAAATCAATGTTGATGTAATAAAGTATTGTTTCTTGACCATTGTTTTGTTGTGAAAATGTTCAATTTTGTTCTTCAATTCTTGAGAAAAGCTTTTGATAAGTTGTAGGATTTTTTTTTTTTATCTCCGTAATTGGAGAACCAAGGGTGTATCATTTTATTTGGTCTTTCTGTCTGGCTACTATTACTTATTAGGTTACGGTCTACGGAAATATGTCCGGTTGTTCAGTTCCATAGAAGGCAAGGCGAAGTCGTGTTTAGTTACATGTAGAGTACCAAATATAGATGGCATATTTTGGTGAAAAGTTACTTTCAGTACTAAAAAAGGTGTTAATGGCCGCCATGTTGCCGTCTATATTTTGCTACTCTCTGTCTAAATGTCTGATGCATTTCAACCAATGGCAAAGAGGCATTCTATTCCAAGGCAAAACAAATACATGTAAACCTTATCCTTGGCCCATAACTTAAAAATGGATGGTGATAGGGTTTTATATTTCATGTGTGTATTCCTTTTGACAAGATCTTGTGTATTCCTTTTGATTTTTTATTATCTTGTTACATTGACTTTCTGTCTTCTTCTTTCCGGTATTTTGATTAACGTTCTTGGGCAACTTCCACATCAGTGGACCCCCTTCAGGTAACTGGCTTGCTGCACGCATGGCTGATCTCACACCAGATCTCCAGGTGTTTTTGTCATGAGAGTCAGTTGTCGAGAGTTTCCAGTCTTTCCGATCCCTCTCTGTCACCTGCTTCCATGTCATCTTGGGTCTCCCTGTTCCATGACTTGCAGTTACTAGTACTTGATGGCTCCACTTGACCGTTCCACGTGGCTTATTCTCTCCTTCAGAATGAGGTCCAGGACCTTTGAAAACTTTAACCTTGGTCATTATCAACTTTGTTCCTCGAACACATCTTGATTTTTATACCCCCACTCCCAAGGAGAGGGGGGGGAGGGGGTATACTGTTTTACCCATGTCCGTCATTCCGTCCATCCCACATTTTCGTAACATATTTCTCAGCAACTATATATCACAGGTTACTAATATTTTGCATGAAGCAAACTTGCATCTACTGTCAGGAAGTGAACTGTTCTGGCTTGGCAGTGGTTCTGAAGAAGATGAAAAGTGTGAGAGATTTCAGGCAAACAAGGAATCGGGGAAAGCTTGCTCGAGTTTTCAGTTGAATTAATCAAGCCTTGGGTACCGAGAGAAAGGACCGCGACAGTAGCTCAGTGGTAGAGCGTTCGCTTCATAAACGGAAGGTCGCGAGTTCGAGCCCTGTAGCACGCCATGAGTTCAAATCTATGACGTAAAAATAGATAGTGGTTGATCCTCCGACAAATCTTGGCTTTTAAAAAGTGAGATTCATGGGTCTTTTTGAAACGGAGGTCATGACAGGCGTTGGCACGTTAAAGAACCCTCACTGCTACAATGCTGGGCGTTATGTGGTACTTCACCTACAATAATTGATGACGTTTGTATGAGTGAAAATTTCTTGACAGGACGTAGTACAACCAAGATAAACCTTGCCACAATGAATGCACTTATGAGTCCTATCACTCACCATTCAAACGTTATGAGCAAGTTGAAGTTTTTAAAAACTGAAAATGGGTGACATGTATTCCATAATGCAAATTAATATTGAAGGGGATGAGGGTACATGTATACCGTGGTGTTCATATACCTGTGTATTGTAATTGTTCCTAAAGTCAAAGTCTTCTAGCATACTAAGTAGTATGAAACAAAATGTATTTCAAAGTTGTGAACGGTTTAATTCTTTATTATAAATTGAATAATAACAATCGCACAGTTTAAAAAGATTTTTATAAATCACAGAAATCTGCAGATTATTTACCGTGTATTTACAGGTTAGGATAGTACACATTCTTATCAATAACAGTTAAATAGCTACAATTCCTCAATAACAAGTATCATAAACTTGTTCAAAATATTAGGGACATGTGCTTGCCATGGTCAGTGTTACTGTAATTTCCATAGCTGAAAATAATGTACATTTTATTCTTCACGCTTTTTTCACCAGGCACAGTAAACACTGGATAATTTGTCCGATTTCTGGCATATTATATAAATCCTATTGCAAGTTAAGTTCCTAATATGTGAATGTATCCGCCAGCCCGTAGTGCGTAAGTTCGAATGGTCCGAAAGTAATATGGTCGCATACGGTCACCGTTATGGCTTGACAAAAAAAAACAGTCTGAATGTTTAAACAGACATAAACATTACTAGATTAAAGAGTGGGCAAATGACCTTGTAGATTAATTCTGCAAATTCATTTGATCGAGTACAACTAAATATATCCGATAACGTTGCTGTGAGTTCTGTTGTATAACATGGCTAAACCAAGGAACAGACGGTGAGAGACATATCAATTTCTGACATCTATACCTAGTCAAATAATATCTTAAATCATCATATTTATAGACATCCCTGGTGTCTATCATTATCTTATCATTGACCTGTGTTCTATCAACCCTAACTGACCGTTGTTCTTATAACTCTAATACGTCGGTTTATATCTATATATATAGACAAAGCGGGATGTTCTGATCTTAATCTCTAATATATAGAACAATACCTGTAGTTCTAGTCTTAATGCTTCTTAGAAACATACCTGTAGTTTCTATCTTAATGATCTATATTATAGCAACAACCTGTTGCTGTCTATCTTAATCTCATCATAAAACGTACCGATAGTTACTACTCTAATCTCTATTTATAGAACATCCCTGTAGTTCTAATTAAATACTCTATAGAACATACTGTTAGGTTCTATCTTTAATCTTACTACTTTATGAACATCCCTGTAGTTTATGCTAATCTCTAAAGAACATACCGTGTAGTTCTATCTTGTTAATCTGCTTATTTATAGACACATCCTGTAGTTCATATCTTAATCGTCTCATTATTAGAACAGCCCATATAGTCTTCTTATTTCTATTTAATAGAACTACCTAGTTTTGTTCTATCTTACCTATTTATTAGACATACTGTAGTTTTATCTTAATCTCTAATAGAACATTAACCTGTAGTTCCATATTCTTAAGTCTCTATGAACATACCTGTAAATTCTAATCTAACTCTGAGTTTACTAGAATCATCCCTTGTAGTTCCTATCTAAATCTCTAATTCTATACGAACATAACTGTAGTTCATCTTTAATTTCTATCTATAAAACATAACCTGTAAGTCTCTATCTTAACTCATATCTAAGAACATACCTGTAGTTCTATCTAAAATCTCTCATTTGATAGACCTCGTCATCTAATCTTCTCATGAATCATGTTTCTATCTTAATCTCTATTATAAGAACATCACTTATAGTTCTATCTTAATTCTCTATAAAACATACCTGTAGTTCTATCTTAATCTCTATCTTAAGAACTACTGTAGTTTCTATCTTAATATCTATTCTAAGACACATACCTTGTAGTTCTATCTTAATCTCTATTTAATAGACCATACCTGTTAGTTCTATCTTACATCTCTATATGAACATACCTGAGTTCTATCTTAATCTCTACTATAGAACATAACTGTAGTTCTATCTTAATCTTCTATTTAATAGACCAATGACCTGTAAGTTCATTTATCTCTATAGAATACTGAGTCTATCTTATCTCTAAGAAACATACCTGTAGATCTCTTATCTCTATCTATTAAACATCCTGTATCTTCTAATCTTAATCTCCTAGTCTTAGAACATACTGTTAGTTCTATCTAATCTCTATTATAGACCATACCTGTAGTTCTATCTTAATCCTAATGAACATACCTGTAGTTCTATTTTATCTTATGAACATACCTGTGATCTATCTTAATATCTATCTTAGAACATACTGTAGTTCTATCTTAAACTCCTATAGGAAACATACCTGTAGCACTCTATCTAATTCTAAGAAATACCTGTAGTTCTATCTTAATCTCTACACTTATAGAACATCACCTGTAGTTCTATCTTAATCTCTATTTAATAGAACATACCTGTAGTTCTATCTTTAATCTCTATTTATAGATACATACCTGTAGTCTATCTTAATCTCTATTATAAACATACTGTAGTTATCTATTATAGAACATCCTGATTCTTATCTCTTAGAATCCCTGTAGTTCTAATCTTAAATCTCTATAGAACATATCTGTAGTTCTATCTTAGTCTCTATAGACATACCTGTAGTTCTATCTTAATCTCTATCTAGAGAACATACCTGTAGTTCTATTTTAAACATCCGTAGCTCTACTTTAATCTCTATCTATAGAACATACCATGTAGTTCTATCTTAATCTCTATCTATGAAACACATCCTGCCGTTCTATATAAATTCTTATTTATCAGAACATCTCTGTAGTTCTATCTTAATCTCTGTAGACATACTGTAGTTATTCTATCTTAGTTCTATTTATAACATCCATGTAATTTCTATCTTAATCTTCTATCTATAGAACATACCTAGTTAGTTCTAATCTTAATCCTATATATAGACAATACCTGTAGTTCTATCTTAATCTCTATACAACATCCTGTAGTCTATCTATAACTATTATCTATAGAAGCTCCCTGTAGTTCTATTAATCTCTATAGAACATACCTGTAGTTCTATCTTAATCTCTATTTATAGAACATTCGGTAGTTCATCTAGTCTCTATATGACATACCGTAGTTCTATCTTAATCTCTAATAGAACTCCTGTAGTTCTATCTTAATCTCTATTTATAGAAACATCCCTGTAGTTCTATCTTAGTCTCTATTATAGAACATCCTGTAGTTCTATCTTAATCTCTATTTATAGAACATCCTGTAAGTTCTATCTTAGTCTCTATAAGAACATCTGTATTCTATCTTAATATCTTCTATATAACTACCTGTAGTTCATCTTAATCTCTAATCTATAGACATACCTGTGTCTATCTTAATCTCTTATTTAATATAACATACCTGTAGTTCTATTAAGAATCTCTATTCTATATAACATACCTGTTATATCTTAGTCTCTATTTATAGAGCATCCTGTAGTTCTATCTAGTCCTATTAATTTTATAAACAACCTCTATCTATCTCTACTATATAACATACCCTGTAGTTCTATCTTAGTCTATATTATATAACTATACCTGTCTATCTAGACGCTATTTATAGAACAATCCCTGTATCTATCTTAGACTCTATTTATATCACAACCTGTAGTTCTATCTAGTCTCTATCTTAATAATAACATCACCTGTAGTATTATCTTAATCTCTATAGAAACATCACTGTAGTTCTATCTTAGTCTCTATTTATATAACATCCTGTTCTATCTTAGTCTCTATTATTATAACATACCTGTTCTATCTTAGTTTCTATTAATTTATATAACATACCTGTTCTATCTTAGACTCTATTTCTTATAGACACCATCTGTTAGTCATATGTTTAATCCTATTTATAGAGACACCGCCTGTTAGTATCTATTTTTAATCTTCATCTAATAAGAGACCCATGGAGATCCGCGAGTTAAAGAAGGAGTCCCAAAGAATACCTTGCGTTGTCGTAGAGGTGGACGCTGAATGGAGCCAGGTCCTTCGGATTGAAGATCGGAAACCAGGTCCGTGTAC
>CAJDSM010027740.1:0-15103 GCA_903981925.1 Ostrea lurida | reverse complement strand
ATGGGAGTAGTATTGAACCAGTAAATACTTAATATAGCATCCTGCGCAGTTGTACTTAAAAGCTCAGGAGCCTACTTCCTTAAAACTGTTGTGTTCTTGCAGTTAAATTTCATTTTTTTTTCAAAACTATGACACATTCACGTAATAATGAAATATTGATAATTCATTACGGTATGACTAAGAACTAACGTGCCCTGGGTGTGTCCATGGAAGTGCATTCATAATCTTGAGTTAAACTCATCAAAGCAATTTTGAATATCAATATACATTTTCATTGCATGCGTCTGGAAGTTAGTCACATTTCACTGATATTTTTATGTGTTACTAAAATAGATTCGGAAATTATATACATAGTCTGATAAATCAAATCTATCAATATCACGGTGATCTTCATTTCATTTACCGAGGTAAATTGGGATCAAAGTCAAATTGTTTTCCATTGCCTTGCAATACAACACCATTCACTGAAATAAAAGATTGATAAATCTTAAATCATAGAAGTTGAACTCGAATCTAATTGGATTTTTAGGAAGTTTTGACCTGGAAAGCATATTAATTCATTTATGAAATAATAAGGAAAAACGACCTTTAAATCTTGAGCGATTGTAACTCACCTAATTCGGGTACAGTATCAACAATTCTTTGTCCGTTAGCTGCGGTCAAACGAATGCGAAAAGGGGCCACGACAGGTCTATCGACAGGATCCGTGCCAAATGTCCAAAACCCATCAGAGGTATGAGCAAGGGGGGTCCACTGCCGCCACTTTGGTTGATACAAGTCTACTCTTGTGGCAGGAATCCTAGGAAAAGGAAGGACAACTAAGTAGTGATTTTACCTAAAACATCTAAAGTATTCCAATAATGATTGGGATATTTAAAAAGCAATATGAAATCTAAAGTTTTGTTTGAGTATGATTACATTTAATTTGTTAACTGTAGCAAAACTATAATAATAATAATGATTGGATTTATATAGCGCTTTATCTAGTAATATCTACCTAAGTACTCAAAGCGCTTTACAATGCATTATTACCTCAGCAGACCTTAACAATCCAGAACCTTCTCAGTGCAAGCTGCCGTTAAGGCGCTAGAACACTAACATTCTGACAAGATCTTTCACTGTCTATAGCCAGGTACCTCCCTTTTACACCTTGGGCGGAGTGAGGAAATTCGTGTAAAGTGCCTTTCCAAGGACACAACGTCGTTCCTGCCACGGCCAGGATTCGAACTCAAGACCTCTCGATCAAGAGTCCGACTACCTAACCACTAGGCCACCGACGCTGCATTTCTAATGAACAAAGATATTTCACTTGGCTTTGCAATACAACAAAAGACCGTTTTCATCATTATATGCAAGTATGACGGTGAATTAAGGTAGCCCACTACACTAAAGCTTTTGCTCTTATAACACAACATCACAAGATGGCGATTTAAATAGTTTGCGAAATAGCTTGTTTCGATCAATTCAATTGTATAACTTCATAGCTCAGCGGGTAAAGCATTGGTTTGGCAAACCGTAGTCCCGAGTTCGAATCGCCAGGGACTTTTGTTCACACTTCTGCGAGTAATTTTTGAAAATCATGTTTTTTGTATTCAAATTTCATATTTTCCACTTTTTTCACATGTATAATATTATATATTATCATATCTTTCATGATTAAATCATATCGTGCTGTTTTGAGAAACTTTTCCCAGACGTAGTGGGCCACCTAATTCATTCAAAATATTTTTTTTCATCCACAAATTGGATACAATGTCAAAAGCAAAATTTATATTAAGCACTCAAATGATCAACGACACGAACAATTAGATAAATCCTCGGGATAACCTATCCATTCCAAAAAGCTTTACACAGAGAAGTGTAAGTAACCAACAGTGATCAATCTTCTAAATCCCAAAAAGAATGCAGATGCAGATAACAGTTCCAAACACGAATCCTTGAAAAAATCAAAGGCGGAATCAGGTGCCCAAGAAGAGTAAGCATCTCCTGTTGACCGGTCACACCCGCCTTGAGCCCGACAAGTTGTGCGTTGAATCATATAGAAAGAATGAATTGATGTAGAATATGTAATTGTCAAAACAATATAAAATTGTAAATGCTTATATTCTTTGGGATCCTCATAAACGGATAAAAAGGCCTTACCTTGCATTTCTGACTTGAAGCTTGATATAGTACGGACTGCTCCCCTGGAATTTGTACTCCAGTGACGAGTTCCCCACTGGACACTGTATTGCTTGCATTTCCATCCCTAGTCTGCCGTCAACGTCATCTTTTATCGCAGGTACGCCTTAATATTGAAGGAAAGCAAGATAGTTATCCATTGTTATCTATATTTTCGATTCTTTTTTCTAAATTAACTATTGCTGGCTTCACTTTCATTACTTTTGTTTCTTTGAACGTTATTTTTGTATATGTTTGCATTCATGCACTTGATATTAAAAAATCTTACCGGGCATACAATTTGGACAGAAATCTTTTACAAGAACAGTGAATGTTTCATCGACAGGTACCCCACCATTCCCTTTACCCGACACATTAACCTGAAAAAGTCATATCTATCAACATTATCCGTAGCTAAAGTGATTTAAAATTAACTTCAATTTAAACACAAGATATGATATTAATTCTCACCCAATTCCGACGTTATTAATTGTATACACTTATTGGTATAATGCAGTTTATACGAGGGCGACTCAATAAGTAACCAGCCTAACTTATTTCCAGTTGAGATCTACCTTTCTTTTTCAATGTAATTGCCCTCTAGTGTGATGCACTTAGACCAAAAGTATTCAAGTGTCATCATCCCAGAACTGAAAAATCCAGGGTCCTTTCCATTGTCCTACTCCTGAACTGGCGTCATAACTTCTTCGTCAGACAAGAAATGATGTCCATGGATATCTTTTTTCAAGTTTGGGAATACCAAAAAGTCGCTAGGATCTAGGTCAGGCGAATAGGCAGGATGTATTATTAATTCATACCTGTCTCGCTCTACAACATCCATTGCAACTTTGCAAGTGTGAACTCTTGCGTTGTCTTGTTGCAGCAAAACACCTTTAAAGAGTTTACCCCGGCGTTTTTCCACAAATGGCGGTTTTCAGCTGACCTAGCAACTTTACACTCCAGCTATTGTACTTCTTTTGGGTAAAAAGTCCAACATAACGTCTTTTGCGTCCCAAAATACTGTGGCCATCACATTGCTAACAGATGGTTGCGTCTTGAACTTCTTTGGCCTTGGGGATCCAAGCCCTACCCACTGATGACTCTGAGCTTTATTATTTGGCTCATAATGAACTCAAGTAACCAGACGCTAAAGAAAATCATCTTTTGACCTATATTGTTTCAACAAGGCGATGCATACTGATGCTCTGGTTGCCATTTGCTCAATACTAAGGGATTTGGGGACCCAGTGGGCTGTTAGCTTGCGCTTACCTAAACGATCATGTTAGGTTATTGAAACGCTACAATGTGCAATGTCTAATGCCTGCATTTCATCTGAATTCACCTATCCGAGTATACCAGGTCCCAAACTTTCTTGAACATTTCTTCGTCGGTGGCGTCCAGACCTGGCTTCATCTTCTTAAGCCCCTATCACAACGGACCACGACCTTACTACGATCTTGATTTTTGCCTAAATAGTGACAGGTCGTAGCGTGGTCGTCGTGAAGTTTTGGGGGTCGTGGAATGAACGTGGCTGGTAGTGGTTGACCACGACCGCGCTACGTAAATTTTGAACATGTTCAAAACATTCGTAGTGAGACCGTGGCAAAAAAAGAGCGTACTGGCAGCGTAGTGAGGTCGTGGAAAGAGCACAGGGCGGTCGGGTAATATCGTATTGAGAACGTGGCACAGGCGTAATAAAATTGTCCCTAATTTATCGCCGACCACACTACGCTGCTACTACGCTCTCGTCACGATCATACGACGATTACATTACGACTTACACGATATTACTTCGATCACACCACGATGCTACCACGCTCTCTGCGTTCTTAGCACACTCTTACTACGATCTTAATAAAGGCCCAGTCACAACGAGCTACGACCTGGTTACGACCTAGTTGCGACCGAATTTTTTGGTCTGTCCGTTTGTCTTCAGGAAAAACTTTAACATTGGCCATTTAAAAAATTTTGAATGGCAAGTGATAGGGCTTTCATATTTCATATGTGTATTCCTTATGACAAGCCCTTTCTACTGGTACCAAAATGTTTGACCTGCTGACCTTGAAGTTTGACCTACTTTTCAAAAACTTGGTCATAACTTGGAATGTTAAGTGATAGGACTTTCATATTACACAAGTGTATTTCTTATGACAAGCCCTTTCTTCTGGTACCAAAATTTTTTGACCTCCTGGCCTTGAAGTTTGACCTATTTTCAAAAACTATTAACATTGGCCATAACTTTTTAATGTAAGTGATAGACTTTTCAAATTTCACATGCGTAATCGTTTTGGCAAGCCCCTTCCACTTGCATGTGGAATCCGCGGGGCATCGGTGTTTCACAAACATCGTTTTTATTTGGAATGTGAACAAATCGTAGAAAGAGCGCATGACTGGTGACCAAAGTCGTAAACTGTCACAAAAGCAAAGTCAGTCGCAGCAAGGTCGATGGTCATGTTCAAACCTTCGATTCGAAGTCGCAGGAGATCTTGCATGGTCGTATGACCAGTCGCGAATGTACGCACCACCAATCGTACTCGTCTGATCATCTACCACCTAACGTACGATGATCTTTCACCAAATCGCAGTACGTGATTGCATATAGAGATCGTAGCAAACATTGCCGACTGATCGTACTTCGGCAAATTTGCAATCATTCATTCAGAAAACATGCGATCCAGTGTGACTGAGGCTTCAGAGTTTCAAATTACTTCTGTTTAGAATGATGTCAGATTAGTAGATAAACAATTTATAGACGATCGTCACACACACCTAAACAATGAGAAAACATTGTGCGAACCTCAAGAAAAAAGAAGAGGGATTGCACAAGTATCAACAAGGCATGTTGCCCTTGCAATAAAGCTAATTGATTGATTGATAAGGCATCTATTGTTTTACGTCGTACTCAAGAATGTTTAACTTATATGGAGACGAAACCATTACCGGTGAAGGGCTACAAAATTTAGACCTATGCTCGGTACGCAGGCCCTTTGAGCAGACAGGAATCTTTATCGTGCAACATCTGCTGTGAGGTCTCATCCGAACGTCCGCTCCATTCAGTCGCCTCTTACGAGACGCAAGGGGTTGCTGGGTATCTATTCTAACCCGGACCCCCACGGGTTAAAGCTAATTGAAGGAGGATGGTCTGAGCCATGAGTTGTCATGCAAAGCAAAGCTAAAACTGAACACAAGCAAAGTCTAAAAAGTGGCATACATGACTGGCGATTGATCGAGAGAGATCGTAGAACAGTCACGGTAAGCGCAGCGTAATGCCTTAGTCACAAATGGGTGACTCCCGCACGAGAATGGCGATTTGGGGCGCTAAATTCAAATCTCCATTGTGGCACGATAAAAAATGGCGCTCGTCCACGCGGTCACACTAATTACTGCCCCTGTACGACTGTCTTTGAACAAGTCGGTGACGGTTTGTGACAGACATGTCGCCCGTCTCGCGCGAGTGTGGTACTGACGGCGTGCCACAGTGGCGCAAGACTCGCACCACAGCTGTTACCCCCGTACCATTCGGCGATTTGTCGTATTGCGGCAGTACAATTGCAACTGAGTGGCACCAGCCTCGCACTGGAGTGGCTCGAGACTCGGGCGAATCGCGCCATTTCTGGACCCTCCGCGATTTCAGCAATCCCGAAAAATATTTTAACAAAAAGCTGAACCGATTGCAGCCCTCGCAGACACCAAAATGTCTGTGCCACTGTGGTGCGGGGCTCGCAGAATCGCGCGGAAGTGGTGCGAAACCCACAAAAAAAAATTGATGGTAGACCGGTGGTACGGCGCTCGTAGCCCATTTGTGACTGAGGCATAAGCGTGGTACAAACGTACCGTGCGTAGTAGCACCGTAGTGAGAACGTAAAACGATTGCATAGATCGTAGTGGTGTAGTAAGGATGTCGTGGGTGGTCGTGGTATAATCGTAGCATGATCGTTGGAAAGTCGTAGAAAAAGCGTACTGTACTCATGAATCGTGCTAGAATGGACCATTATAGAAGATTATCAGTACTTTTGTCGTAGTACAGTCGTGATTGTTGTCACACCGACCACGTTTTAGCGAAATCAAAACGATTCTACTACGATCATGTGGATCTTGAAGGTCGTGGAAAGCGTAGTGGAATCGTGGCCAGTGTCATGGGGGCTTAAGACGTTCTACCATGTTTAAATTCCCTACCCATAATCTAACCTGAGCATAAGATGGTGCAGAAGACCCACAAACACAGGCTAACTCGCCGTATATTTCTTTGCCTGCTTTACCTTTTAAATACAAGTACCAAATTATAGCACGGTATTCAAGTTTAGATGAAAACACTTTTGCAACACTAGCCATGGTTGACATTCAAAATCTTATTAAAAAATGACTCGATGCGCGTGCAATTTTGTACACAGGAATAAAACATGTATTGAAGCAAAGCATGAAAATCGTGACCGTTTCGGTCAATCGGAAATAGGATAAGCTGGTTACTTATTGACTCACCCTCGCACAACTCTCGTTTTGCTGTGATCACACCGATGCATACACTGGTCAAAAACGTACCCTGAAGCAGACTCCACAGGCAAACCCTCTGTAAAACTGACGGGCATTAATGGCAATAGTTCTGTCAATATTGCGAGCAGTAACTGGCAGGCTTGGGGGGTCAAAGCTGCACGTTCCTCCGTAAGATGCTTCATAAAACATGCCCTGTCAATCAATCAATTTATTCTCATAAGTCAATAAACATGACATACACTGAGAAATGCATAGATAATCACAATAAAATTGATATATGCATGCGTGTTATAGTATATAATTGGCAAATCAACTTGTAGGGTTGACCACCTCATCTATAGTTTCAATAAATTTAGATAAGTTCAATAATAAATTGAAATTTGTAAAAGAAAATAAATTGTGAAATTCAAAATACATTTAATTGGTCTGTGATGAAATTTTTGCGATAAGTACATTTTTCGGAAGTCTTTTTAAATTTGCATATGAACAAATATTGAATTTGTGGCCTATTTCAGAATTACACAAATCATACTTTCTATCTGCTCTGGGGATACTAGACCATCTCCCAACTTCTATTGGTAAACAGTGATTTGTTGTTCTGTACCTTGCAATTTTATGTCTTCTATGAGTATCCAAATTTGATAAGATATAATTTTGACATTTAAATTAACAAGAGGCCCACGGGCCTTGACGTTCACTGAGGTATCATAGCCACACAGGAGTCTCATATTTGCATTTCAAGTCTCAATACGGGAGTCTTTTATTTACATGTTAACATCTTTCAAAATATGGCATATGGTTCCTATTCATATACACAAGAAGATTATCATTTCAATCTCACAAGATTGTTTCAAGTCAGAATTTTAAATGAAAACCACTACTGTTAATGTCCAGTGAGCTTGACCTTGGACCCCAAATTCGATAAAGACAATCTTTGTTCATGAGTAGTATATATGTATTGATATAGTGACTTAGGTAAAAGGATAATACTCTAGAACCCGGAAAACCATATTGCTACTTTGATGTCAAGTGCACTTGACCTTTGGACCCCAAATTCAAAAGGGAACATATTCATCCTATGAGTACTCCATATGTATGATACAGTGACTCTAGGCAGAATGGATAATGCTCTTAAGCCCAGACACAATATTGTTACTTCGATGTCCAGTGTGCTTGACCTTTGGCCCTTTGACCCCAAATTCAATAGGAAACACCTTTGTTCCATGGGGAATAGATGGCAAGGCTAACACTAAAAGTCTGGGAACTATTCTGTCTACAGACGGATGGACAGACAAACCGATTCCAGTAACAACACCCCCCCCCTCCAACTTGTTGCAGGGGTATAATTATAATAAAAGGCTCCCTGCTCATTCTATATATCATTTAGTTCACAATAATTATAAATAGCATTGAAAAGAAGTGCTTTTCAAATGTTTTACACTATAAACACTATGTACCATGTTTGGTCCCCCTACCCCTGGGTCAGAACCCCTACCCCGGGGATCACCAAATTACAATTTTGTAAAGCCTTCCTGCTCTACATCACTATCATTGGTTTCTCTCAGACATGTGCGGGTTGAAAGAAGAAGATTTTTTGAAAATTGGTCATTTCTTGGGCAGTTTTGCCCCGCCCCCAAGGGTGCAAAGACCTGAATTACAAATTATGTGCCCTTTGTCCCAAAGATGCTTCATACCAAATTGAAAAGAATTGGACTGGTGGTTATCAAGAAGAAGTTAAAAATGTTCAATTGTTAACAGACATTATGTACCAAATTTGCCCCCCCCCCCCCTGGGCGTCAGAACCCTACCCTAGGGA
Source organism: Ostrea lurida (assembly GCA_903981925.1). Taxonomy (NCBI): domain Eukaryota; kingdom Metazoa; phylum Mollusca; class Bivalvia; order Ostreida; family Ostreidae; genus Ostrea; species Ostrea lurida. The sequence goes on along the minus strand of CAJDSM010027740.1, from coordinate 6,636 downwards.
CCACCAAATTTACAATTTTGGTAAGCCTTCCTGCTCTGCATCACTATGCATTTGGTTTCTCTCAGACATATGCAGTTGTAAAGAAGAGATTTTTTGACAATTGGTCACTTTTTGCACCGCCCCCAAGGCCCCAGGGGTGCAGAGACCTGAAATTTACAATTATGTGCCCTGTGTCCCAACAGATGCTTCATACCAAATTTAAAAAGAATTGGACTGTGGTTATCAAGAAGAAGTTAAAAATGTTCAATTTTTAATGGACATTATTTACCCAAAATTTGGCCCCACCCTGGGTCAGAACCCTACCCCGGGATCACAAATTTACAATTTTGGTAAAGGCCTTCCTGCTCTTCATCACTGTGCATTTGGTTTCTCTCAGACATGTGTTGGTTGTAAGAAGAAGATTTTTGAAAATTGGGCACTTTTGGGCAGTTTTTGCCCTGCCCCCAAGGCCCCAGGGGTACAAGAGACCTGAAATTTAATTTATGTGCCCCTTGTCCCAAAGGTGCTTTCCATACCAAATTTGAAAGAACTTGGACTTGGTGGTTATCAAGAAGAAGAAAAATGTTCAATTGTTAGGACGACGGACGACGACACGACGGAACGAACGAAGACCAATGGCAATAGGACCTGAGTTTACTCAGGTGACCTAAAAATTTGTAAACAAGTTGTGCATTTCACCTTTGCTACTATTATTACATTTGTGCATTTCACCTTTGCTACTATTATTACATTTGAGAACCGTTGTATCAAAAGTGGCACGCTCGTACTTTTTGTTAGATAACCGTATTAACAACATTTAATTACTCAAGATGTCGAGGGGTGTAGAGATAGACAGTTTGGCAAAAGCTATTTACACCCTTTCTGAAATGCTCAGTTTAATTCAGGTACATGTACTCTATTTGCTGGTTTCTCCAGTGTGGAATACGTGTTCAGTTTGTAGAAGCACATTGCATCCATATACATGAGAGTTACATCGAACAGCGCGTTATATTTACTGAGCGTGGAAGTATTTTGCAGCAGCTTTGTAGAAAATTCATATTCTTATTTTAACAAAAAGTTCCCTTTTAGAGACACTATCGAATAGCTAACTATATTTCAGACTTGCAAAACGTAAACTCTATTGGACATTGGAAATACTGAAAGTTAGAACTTACATTTCCTTGGTATTTATATCTGTAAAGATCCAGCACATCTTGATGTCTAGCACCCTGAACTACACCCAACACAAGGAAAAATATTGCCGCATGCATCGTGAAAACAGAAATAATAAACACTGTGTATTTTCCAAGAGATGTTTGTCACTATTTGCGTAGAAAATCACTCTATTAAGCATGTTTTATTGTTGTTATATAGATTTACAATTAGTTCGCAACACGACCTTGTCAGCTACATCTGAGAGGACGCAAACCTGTCCATTCGATGGTAAAATGACCAATAAAAATGTCATGGCCACAAGTAAATGTACTGTTCCCACTTGCGGAAATTTGGGTAAAATACATGTACTAATCACAACGTCCCATACATCATTCCCCTTCTCTTCCGCGATATTTAAAAACACATCGTGATACAAACTTGAAGGAAAAATGTAATATTGTAAACAGATTTGTATATATTTTTATTTATGTTTTCTTCAAGCAATATACCAAAGCATAATGAAATCATGAAATATTTCTACACAATGTATAAAACTACTAAATTAAATTAGTCTTAATGAGGCAAAGTAGAGTCCAATTTGTACTGAACACCATCTCCGTGTATAACAACGTCATTTGCTGGAAAGAAAATGAAATCGTGTGAATAGAAAACGTTCTATTTTCCAAAAATTAGTAACCAAATTGATTGATTATTTATTGTTTTACGTCCCACCGAGAATATTTCACTCATATGGAGACGTCACCAATGCCGGTGAAGGGCAGCAAAATTTAGGCCTATGCTCGGCACTCAGGGCCTTTGAGCAGGGAGGGATCTTTATCGTGCCACACCTGCTGTGACACGGGACCTCGGTTTTTCCGGTCTCATCCGAATGACCGCCCCATTTAGTCGCCTCTTACGACACGCAAGGGGATGCTGAGGACCTATTTTAACCCGGATCCCCACGGGTAGTAACCAAATTAATTTCTTTTAAATTGATTACTTTGGCGCCTTGTTCAAGGATATGACTATGGTATGGTATGGCTATTTTATTTGTAAAAGCAGTGTAGGGCGTAGCTATATACAATGTATATATACACGTACATGTACATTGTGTGATGTGTATGGTGTTATCTTGAGGGCTCACGGCGGTTGGGAACCGGTCCAGCAAAGGATGCTTTAACTCCTCCATGCACACTGATCCTACCTTCGGCCATGTTGTCGGAGGTCCGTGGTTGCGGACCTAATCACTCATTTTTGTATATGTTTTTTTTTGGGAGTTTATGATTACGTTTGAACACAATGTTAATTGTGATCAGTAAGAATATTATCATAAAACATGCTAGGCAAATTGCTATGTTCAAAAATGTGTATCAAGGAAATTGTATTCATGTTTTACACCTATTTATTCAAAACCTTTGATGCTTGTACTCGGTAAGACAATATGTATGTTCGAAAGTCTTATGACGAAGTGTGTGTTATATGACAGAAGACTTTTACCTAATCGCGGTATATGGTCCTGTATCGTTTCCCCGTTGGCAGCTGTCAGACGCACTTTGAAGGGAGTGACCACTGGTTTGTCAATATGGTCATTTCCGAATACCCAGAATCCATCCGTAGTGTGATGTAATGACGACCATCTATGCGATTTTGGCTGATACATTTGTACAGAGGTTGTGGGAATTCTGAAGTGACATGAGAAATTCAATTTTCATTTAATACCTCAATACTTTTATTCCATGAACTTTGAAATAAGGAAAATCAATTCATGCTTGATACGCTTCTACCATTGTCCAAGATTGTATTTTCTCGGTGATTCAGTGAAATCAGATTGTTTTTTTATGTTTGGAATATTGAAACAAAATTGGATGCCATGCAATGTAAACTAATAAAATATGAATACGCGTCTTGTACAAAGTAGATAGTCTCTGTCTAAAACTTTCATGTTGTTTCCAACAATTTAAAGGGCGTCATCAATAGGAGTTTACTTAAGAAGGCCTACAGCATCTGGGATAAGTTTCTCAAAACAACACGAAATGGTTTGATTATGAAAAATATGATAATATTAGATCAGTATACATGTCAAAAAGGTGGAAAATATGGCATTCTGGATGCAAAAATATGATTTTGAAAAATTTCTTTCGGTAAATATTTATGAACAAAAGTTCCTGTCTGGTTTGAACTCGGCACCTGCACTTTACCAGCCCGAAGCTTTACCTACCGAGCTAGGATAATATACAACAATGTTGAACTTGAACTTGTGTCATAAAGAGTAAAAACCTTGGTGTAGTGGGCTAACTTAAATCATATACATACATGAACTAGTAGACAGTTTTAAAATCATTACCTTCCATTTCGTATTTGCAATTTTAGATAATAGTGGTTGCTGCCTTGAAATTTGTACTCAATTTTGCCGTTTCCTACCGGGCATTGAATAGCTTGAATTTGTATCTTCCATCGACCATCTCCGTTCTCTGCCAAGTCCAGAGACCCTTTTCGTAAAAGAGGAAATACTGAAATAGCTTATTACATATATTACGTATTTATCTCTAGCATTGAACCAACTTGTTGGTGGGATATGATTTAAAGAATAAATAATGCGTTGTACTTGTGAATGAAAGCTGGTTCCCAGACCAAGAAAAGATGTAAAAGTTAAACATGCAGAAGTGTCCAATAAAAATTTGATTGTGCATCCATGAATAGTCATTTGAATACATGTACGTTGAATAGAATTATACATTATCCGGAGACCTCTGTACAAATGTACTTTGAGATATGAACTGACCGGCGTGACACTCTGGACAAAGGTCTTTGGCAAAGGCTGTAAAAGTTCCAGTTATTGGGTCATTTCCAAGTCCTTGTCCAGTCCCATGAACCTGAAATAGACACCTTCTAAGGTTCGTGAGAGAGCTTATAATGATTGCAAGAAATCACTGTCCGAAATGGAAATTCGATAAAGCACGAAATGTCGAGCAATCTTGAGTTAGTGAGTAACCACCCCGTCTTAAATATGAATGGTACATACCCTAAAGCACATTCCACACGATAGTGAGCCGTAAAATTGGGGAGCATTGACGGCCACTAACTTGTTTATGTGACTGGCCACAGGAGGCATGTTGGGTGGGGAGTAGCTACAAGTCCCGCCTGTCCCTGATCCGTAGTAGGTGCCCTAAAATCATAAGACAATTTGAAAACATGCATCTGCAATATTTTCCATTCATACATACACATACGTTACAAAATATACGTTGACGGCATGAAGAGGATGTCAAAAATTATCACGTCAACAGTTGACCAATGACAATTGCAGTTACTCAGTCTACTCTGTTGAGTTGTAATTGATAAACCAATCCACTCTTGCTTTCCAAATATGCAAAACATTAAAAAATAGTTCGATCTCAGCTGAAACTTGGTAACTCAGGGCGCGCTTGATTTGTCTATACCGACCACAAAGTGTACATTTTCCTGTAATTAAGCGCAAAAGTGTACACATTTCGATTTCCACCATCTACACCCTGGACAGGGTATGTGTTGGTAAATGCACTGAAAATGGCTGAAAAACGGAAAATATACAGATTTTCTTTTTGTATTTTGTTAGCTGTAGAGTACGTAAGAAGACACTTCCAGTGTATACTGTATGTAATCATTCACAAAAGTTCAAAACGTAGTTTATAGAATAACGTAGTTTATAGGATAGGATTGATATTTCCTACAACCAAAAACACCTTTAAGACAACCCATATTTTGGAGTATGGCTTGGTATATTTCAGATGTACAATATATGTTGGCATTTACAAATACACAATAATATATATTTGGGGGATCTTAAATTGTAGCAATTATTTATTTTGTACATTATTTGGATTAAAACTGTTAATTCTCCATTGAAGGCACGGTCTCCTCAGCCGCTGAGAGTCCAAACCAAATACTTGTATACTCTAATACTACACTAAACCAAATATAAGGTGCAATCCGACTACACTGGGTGTACAATGTTGTAGTCAAATCAAAGGCGCACTCAGTATGACACACGATTCAGCCGGATTCACTTAGTACAGAGTGCAGGTATTGAATGGAATAGTGCCACGCCATTCATGTCGAGTCAGTCCAATACAGATCCATGTCAAATATCGTCACAGCATGTCAAATTGCAGACACTTCAAGTGTTTTTTATATCATTATCAAATCCAAACAATAGTTTTTGAAAATATCGGTATTTTTAAAATTTAGTAAGGAACATTTTTTTTTTTATACTTACATCCCCTGAGTATTTTTGGTGATACAAATTAAGAATTCCATGATGCACCACTGCTTCTAACACACCGACAACCAAAAACAGAATAAGAATTTTCATGATCTCTCATTAACTTCGTCTGCCTTCTGTCTGTTACCTGATGGACGCCTTTATCAATAAGTTGTCACCTATTTATACTATCACTCACATGGCGATAACTGAATTCATTACGAAGTCGCACATTAAATAATCAGCATTTATTCCGTTGCTCATTCATTGGTATATAGTATTTATGTTTTCGGGACACACTCGCAATTAATTTTGGTTAGCTCCCGTTTTAATTGGTAGCTATGCTGAAGACTTTTGCAATTAAGACAGTTGACAGGATATGCATGATGTAATTATTTGTCAACGGTCCCATGCAACAAATAATACTATAATACTATTTAGCACTATTTAAAGACAAAAATCACACAGATAGGGAACTCGTTTGGATATATGAAGGCAATTTCAATTTGTTTTCTTAATCAAATTCATTTCAGCACCCCTATGTTAAAAAGAAGTGACTCAACTCTACTTATTTTATGATCATTTTCTGTTTAAACATCTTTATTTCAGTGTTGTCATTACTATCCATTTCACTGATCAATAAAAGATAAATTATATGTTTATGCAAAATGCGAATTTTCAAAGCAATCGAGTTTTTTCTTCAATGAGGTGGCGCACTCAAGGTCACTTTTTATCTTTGCACAAGATCATTCTTCCCATAAAAAGATGATTATATGTTGATTTAAAAAAATCAACAATAAGCAGGCAGAAGTGTATAAATTCTGGTTTTCCGTCCGCCGTCCGTTCGTTCCCTGTCCAGACATGTTTCGGTCTTTAGATCATAACTAAGTGTGCATGCGAAATAACTCAAAATTTCTAATTAGTGGCAGATTTGAAAACTTTGGGCAACAATTGGACTATACAATAATAGCAGAATGTATAATTCTGGTTCCTCCGCACCGTCCTGTCCGTCAACATTTCCTGATTGCATACCGAAGTTGTGATGCGATAACTCAAAAAAGTTTATCGTCAGTTTTAAAACTGTGCACAATTGTACTCTCAATAAAGAGCAAAAGTTATAAATTCTGGTCCACAGCGCCACTAGCAACCTTGCTGTCTATCATCCGTCTGTCGTCAACATTTTCGTTGTGATGCGATAACTCTTAAAGTTTTTATTGTACAGTTTTGAAACTTGTACTCTGCAAGAAGAGGCAGGAGTGTAT
>CAJDSM010027739.1:27139-39160 GCA_903981925.1 Ostrea lurida | reverse complement strand
GCACAGTCTGGGAATGAGCTCCCATTGTTATCTGGTTACAATCGGCTGTGAAGCCCTACATCTGAAATACGGGCAGTCGACTAATGTATATAATATTATTTAGTAATGATTTCATTTTCAGTATCTACTTGGTCTATATGACTCGGCAACGAAACGAAAAACTGCAGATGTTATCCATTTGCTGAATGAAGCTAACACACGAGGTATGTGCCAATAAAAGATGATGAAGATTGTGGAACACCTCGTATTTTTTTGGAGGTTGGTCTTTATTATAATAATCATATATCATTATATATGTATGTATATCAATTTGCATGATTTAATTTGCTGTTTTTTGAGAAAGATGCTTACGACCTTAGTTCCCTAAAAGTATTGGTTTGAAATAATAATGATAATAATCTCCAATCAGTAGTAATTTACGAATCCAAATTAATTCAGTAACAAGTTGACTACTGGCCTCTGATCAACTATAAATTTTGTAGTAGAAAATTTATAATTTTCTTAATTTCATCTGGAACTGAAATTGATTCACTATTGTCATTCAATCCATTAAATATATTTAGAGATGATTCCATAGCAACAGGGACGGTTAACCATTTGACTGCATTCCTGTCACATGACTCATGTAATTATTACAATATATATTAATTGAAGACATCAAAGACCAGCCAGTATTTCTTATAGATGGTTTAATCTTCAGTAGTATAAATCTTATCATCATTTTTGATTTATTTAAAAAAATTTATAAAATGTAAACTTCTAGAAGGTTTTCTCGTGCTTTGGTGCAAGGGACACGTATATCTCTATGTTTTGGGACCTGTTAGAAATAATCACAAATACTTTATTAAACAACATAACATTGTACTGTAAATATTTTTCAAAATGCCAAACTCACCTTTGTGTACTGAGTTAATGTTGCAAGCATGTTGTTACTGAAAGGCTTCTTCCGAGAGCTCTTCCTGATGCTGCCAACAACAAGGGTGTAAATCGCCTTTAGTTTCTGGGGTCGGCTCATGTTCCCGAATAGGAATTTAGATGGACTGATCGACGGCTCTGTGGGCTTCAGAACTGTTTTTTCAATCTGCTCTAAGAACGCTCCTGGCTCTTTCTCTCTTTCGTAAAACACTTGCCTTTGATGGTGATGCACAGTAACACTAATATCTGCCGAGCTATAGTTTTCAACTTTTATTTTAATGCTGTAAAATAACCTATAACAGTGAATCAATAATACTTAGACTCTTGTTTTTTTTTTGCTCTAAAGATGTGATATATATGTATTATGTGTAATTTATTTGTTAAATTAATGCACACGATTTGCATTAGTTTAGAGTCGTCACGCTGATTGCCCATGTCCTGTCAAAAAAATCTTCCCACAATATGTATGTGTCTATTACATGATACTAACACTAGTGTACTGTTGCATTAGTGACATTTTATATTGGCACAGGACATTGAGTAAAAATTATGTTTTAAACAACTTACTTGAACATGGTCGCAGAACTAGTACAATTGCTGTTCGTGTTACCAAGTTTACTGTTACTATCTGGATTTTTTTTTTAACTTTGAGGTGATTTAGCCTTGTCCATGGAAAGTAGTCAGTGACTTGTTATGAAGGTGTAGTGTTTAAATGTAGACACGAGTTTGAGTGAAGCATACGTGAAAGATCCGAAATTGTAAAAGTTATATTTTGAGAATATATATACATAGAACTGCATGGTCTGCCAGGGCTTTTCATATTCTGAGAGTTTACTGAACCAGAACACCTTTCTATCTAATGTTAGTGGTCAAAATGACAAAACATTAAATAGATACGTTATGGAGAGAGAATAAAATTAGCGCCAATGATAGAAATATATTAATTAATCAATAATATGCCGGCGACATACACAAGCGCAGTTCAATCAACAAATATTTGAATATATATACACATAATATATAAACTATTTATGTGATATACACGGCATACGTATATCATAGGACAACTCGTGCCACTAGGATCAAGGATTCTTTTTCTTTGAGTTTAGCATCCAAAATGCTTTTGTTTAATTCAATGTCGTCGATTATCATAGCATTAGATTCTTGTCGTTAATGACCTGACATCCGTTAGTGCGCGAATGCTGCTTGAAAATCTGTTCCTAGCGTCCATCGCCTCTTTTTCCAGTTTTATGCACCTCTTCCATTGGCCCGGAAACATTTCGGCACCACCGGAGTCAGACGGGAAAACACGTTTGTTTAGGGACGATTGGCAAACGGTAATCAACGTTTCCGTTCTTTCCGGTGTTAGCCACAGCTTTTTTATCGAGGTACTTTTTGGATAAAAATTTAATATATGGTTTACCGCGAATCGTCTACGGACTTTTGTAAAAACGAAAACAAATGTTTCTTTGGGAGTAACATGGGCGCCGCCATTGTCTCGCGTTGGGTTACGACTTCACATATCGAAGCACTCGAGACTTATCTTTCAAGGACGCATTCAATGATTGCCAGCGATGATTTCATTGGTCAATTGAAAATGTATTCAGAGTACCTCTGACGTGACCCCCAGGCGGGTGTTGCCAGACCGTTTCAACGAGCGGACAGAGAAAAAGGGAGGGGCCAGATAGGTGCTGGTTTTAATCAGACTGATTTGCCTGTTACTTATTTGTGGGATAGATCTTTAATACTTGTTCAAAACTGTTAAAATAAGGCATTTTTCCATATATATGTGTGTGTATATATATATATATGGTATATGCTTTGAGTGACCTTGACCTTTGAAAATTACCTTGATCCAAAGTACCATGTTCCAAGGAATATTTGTGATCAATTATGATGAATTTACGATGAAAGGGTTAGGAGGTGGGAACTTATATTTTAAAAAAACCTGTTGAAATAAGGTTCGAAGTTTTGAGTGACCTTGACCTTTCCAAAATGGCCTTGGATCTGAAGCCCTTGTCTCAAGGAACATTTGTGGTAAATTGCATCAATTTATGATGAAACGTTTAGGAGATATTAGCTCGGACGGACACGACGGTGACTACATATGTATATGCTCCCCCGAAATTTTTCGGGGAACATAAAAATTAAACAAACATGGCTAGCAGCATAAGGACAAATATATCAGCATAGAGTACGAGTTTGAATATGAGCACGGTAAAAGTTGTATAACAGTTTGTATTCTGATTAGCAATAATAAGAAATAGATGCCTACTGGCATTTGTTTTTCATCTATGAAATCAGCCCCAAAAAGGACGAGGGGGAATGTTGATCAAAATCTAAAGTAACACTAAGTGATAACAGTACGAGCAAATGTACATCGATTTTGACTACGGAAAGCGCTCAGGGCAGGTGTGACCAGTCGACAGGGGATGCTTACTCTTCCTCAAAGTTGACACCTCCGGTATATCCTGGGGTCCGTGTTTGTCAACTGTAATTTGTAGTCAGTTTAGGAATCCTGAGAGTGATCATTGTTATATTCACCTTTTCATATAATTATACAAAATGTTTTAAAAGCAATGGCAATGGATCTCATGGGTACCAGTGATGTGAAAATTAAAAATTGTTTTTGTATTCTATTTAGGACTTACGAGATTGATCACTGTTCGTTATCTTTGCCTTTACATGTAATGTGAAAAGGAAAGTGGCATATACAAAATTCTTTAAGGTGTCAAATATGAGGTTTTTGCCAAATTTTGCGGACGGCACAGATCTAGATGAATTACGCATAATGATAACTTGACAATAACCGGATGAAAATTCGGGTGACGTATAATTATTGAATTTTTGGCTCAAAGTCTTATGGCATATTCAATATATTACGACTTACACGTCATCAGGATACTGCAGTTTCATTGGTTATTGATAACATTCAACACATAATTTATAAATAGATACATATGAAACCGGATTTTAAAATTGAATGATAAAATGATGTCATAACATTTCAAAATGATATTTCATTATGACTTTCATTTATTATATGCCTGGCCAATTCCAATACGGGACTAAATAAGCAACAGACACAAATGAAGATAACAATAAATGGTGAAAAAAAATTCAAGTTGGTTTAAAACTGGTTCAGTCCTAGAGGTTAGTTTAGTACGGTTAACGAGTGCGCTCGATCGTCCTTCAAGGGAACATTAATAGTTACGCAACTGACAGTTTTTTCAAACAACGGAAATTAATGATCTCTAATTTCAAAACAATGATTTATTTTTGGAGAGAGGGAATTCCTTATCAATATGTCGGCCCATGCAACACTGATATGGAATGTGGGCCCAGTTACATAAAAGATAAATTTAAAATCAGACCAGCGGCGAAACTGTGTTTTGAGTTCATTGAATGACAAATTGTGCGAAAGGTCATAATACCAAGAGCCGTTTTATATTGAAGACGTGTTTTAAAAGCTTGTTGGGCTGGTCCAAAATTCTAAGAACACAGAACAATTGTAAATAAAATGAATTGTGTAATTAATTATGTTTGAGGAAATTTTAGTTAAGAAGACAAGTTTTCTCAGAAGGTTGTAATCTATCTAACAACGACATATATGGTGAATTATTACGTTATTTTTAGGGAGTCATTATGAACTTTTGGTAATAAACTACATGGTTTCCGCGAAAATCACGCTAAAACCAGTCATAGGTAGGAATGTACGTGACGTCTCAATTGTTATACAATTTTCTGACAACGATGTAAGTAAGTGCGACAAACAATAACGTTACTTGTGACATCACTATGCCAATCCGACCAATCACGTGGCAGTTCATTGGCGGATCCAGGATTTGTGAAAGGTGTCCTTGAAAGATTAAGGTCTGAGAAGAAGCCAAAGTGGGGCCCAGAGGGGCGAAACCCCGGAAGCTCTCGGGTTTTAGAGCTTTTTAAGTTACTTTTGCGTGTTAAGTTAGCTATATATCAATACATAACAATTAGGTTTGGTCATCAAAAGGGGGGCCCTCCCCCTCTAAATCCGCTTGTGAAGTTTTCCGAGTAGCCATGCCATTTCCAAGGTTCTTTGTTTTGGTGACTGAAAATCAGGGGTAGTTGTAGTAAAATGGGATATTACAGGAACAAAACCCCACGTAAATATAAATACAATTGTTAGATATTTATTTTTGTCATCATATGTGAATAGCAACAACTTGTGCGCTAAAATATCCTTCATATTAGTTACTCTTATTAGTGCAATGCATGTGAAAATAGCTACAAGGATGGCAATTCTAAAACACAAATTACCTTTTAGAATTTCATAGTTTATTCAAATATCAAACCATCATCCTGAAAATGAAAGCAATTTAGAGTTGAATTGTGCCTACCAAGAGCGATGTTTGATGGATTCTGTCCATCATTTTTATGAGATAGTAGCGTCGATTTACCAGCTACAGGTAAGTGACGTTCCCGGAGACCATATGTCTTACATCTGATTGATAAAGGGAGGTGTAAAACTAACTACAAATTTTACTTGAAAGGGCATGGACACGTTTTGAGCTAAAACAATTATTTTTCCACTTTAATGCTTGTAGTGCTCCCTTAAGGCATTTCTAATGGTCAGTAAAATTTGAATGTCATGATCAGTTGTTGAGTTACAAGTTGAATTGAATTGAATATATTTTATTGTTATAATTATACAACAAAAGGATCGGCCACAAGTTCTGAAAAACTTGGAACGCCCTCTCCCATTTTAGAATAGATGACACAAAATCTAACTACAATGATATCAAAGGTTACAAGTTAGATACATCACTCACAACAAGAAATCTGTGATGCGTACTTACTAAGTACCGTCTAAGCCTATTAACTGTCAATATAGTTGCATATATTCAGGTCCTCGGCAAACAGGAAAGTAGTGTCTGAATTTGAAAATGCATCCACGATTACATCATACGTATATAAAAGCTTCATGAAAATATCCAGTATGTGATACATAGTTGAGAAAATTATGTTACGAAAAATGTTGTATATGGGTACTACTTGAAAAACTTCTAAGTTCTCGCAACAGGTTAAGATGTCCAATGAATTAAATTGCATCCAGATACACATACCACGACTCTAAAGCATTTGCAAATATCAGTAGCCTTGTTGAATACAAAGTTTTTATCACGGTCGCCGGTGGCTCAGTTGTAGAGCTCCTCGCCTCGTGATGGGTAGTCGTCGTTCGAGCCCGTGCTCGGCCACGGCCGCGTAAACCTAAGACGATGAAATAAGGTAGTTGATTGGCTCTTGCCAAGACCTTCGAGCAATTAAAATGAACAAATCACACGGTGTGTTCGGATACTGACGCTTAAGAACGGGGTTACCGTTCGCAGAGAGCGAGAACACGGTGGGCACGCTAAAGACACCTCCACTGTGAAAGCCATGAGTGTAAGCATAGGTGTAAATTCAGGGCCCTTCAACGCATGGTGCGCTCAGAAACTGTACTTCTCGGAACGGGAGCAAAAACAACAAATAATCAATTGTTAACGAATGCGTTGTATAGGATACTATATGTGAAATTCTAATTTTCGGCTAAAGGAAGTAGATGTCCGGATGATTGATAATGCTCCCCACTTCCCACGAGTACACCATACATATAATACAAGCTTCATGCAAAAATTTAGGTAAGCCTGGTTGTACATAGCTGCTGAAGAATTATGTGAACGAAAAGTGGGTACGGAATGACGGGCGGACGTCCGGAATGACGAATGACGGACAAGGTAAACAGAAGCGAGAGGCGGGTAATAGTTATTGTTTAACACATGATGTAAAGATGCAACTGACATGGTCGTAAGGGGCCGCCGATTCCTATGAGATGACATCATGTTTGATACGATATCTTTACGTAATGGTATAGTGTGCAACTATATTAAATATGATTAAATAACATCCATATCAATTAAACACTGAATAAGCATCTGTCGATCGAAGCAAACCAGCGATAAACAAAATATGAAATATCCCGGTACTGACATGTGAATAATAATTCCACTAAATGTATTTAGTTTCGAATGCAAACCTCAGGCTAAACAAATATGGAAATATTCTGTATACTGACAATTGAATAATAATTCCATAAATTAATTTAGTTTCCAATACGTTGGATAAAAAATATATATTTAACCTTGTGCTCTTCATTGTGGGAGTAATTTGTGCAAAAGTTTAAAACTGTACGATAAAACTTTGAGAGCTATGCATCAACACGGCTACGAAAATGTTGACGAACGGACGAACGGAACCCAACATTTATACGCTTCTGCCTCTTACGGTAGAGTTTCAAAACTACGATAAAAACGTTTTGAGTTATCGCATTGTAATATTTCGGAAATTTATAGTGTGACTATTTGGGTTTAGCCAATATGTTTCGGATTGTGGTCACGTGACAAACGGGTATATAAAGCCCGCGCTCTAAAGTCAATTCATTTGCAATGTCGGTTGCAGAGCGAAAAAGATGTCTTTAGTTAAAACATGATTGCAGTATCTATTAAGTGAGACAACCAAGAAAGTCAGCTTACCAAAAGTGGTTGACCTTACAGTTCCAGTAAGGTCTAGATTTGCAATTATAAGACATGACAGTAGTCGTGTGTTGGAGTGGTATGCCACTCAAAGGCTAGCCAGTGAGAGAGGTTAGACACCAAGCAGAGTAATCCGTCTTCCTGACCTGTCTGGCGACCAAGCTGTTGTGTGCAGTGTGTCTGCCTGAATAATAGTACACAGCAGTACTTGTACTGTGTGTCCTGAATAAGGCTGCAGTATAAGCGGTAGTCCGAGGTTGACCAGTGTAAGGCTAACCATTAGTCTACACACTGCCAATCACTCAATCATTAAATTTTATGTGATTCCCTAATTAATTATAGTGATTACATCTAGATAAGGTTAGGCCATATCGTTTTTAGTATATATTTGCAGGCCTTCGTTTTAAATCATTGGCTAATCATTTTTAGTAGGAAAATTTGTTAATTTATTAAAGTCATCCCCCAAACCCTTGAACTGACAAAGGTACGAGCCTTGGTAGCGCTTACGTATAGATAAATACGTCACAGGCTCACAACGAAAATGTTGACGGACGGACAATGTGATTACTATAGGACACGCATTTTCATGCCGGGCCCTAATAAGGCTCGTGCCATGAATTTGCTTACATGCACTGTACTTGTATGTTAAATAAACGTTTCATTTAAAGTAGATTTGCAAATTACAAGTTCATTCTGAACACAATCAAACAATTTCTAATGTTTCTCACATCCAATTCTATTTTAAACATTCTATTTCTGTTATAAAAGCAATTTCTATGTAAACGAGCCTCGTTTACATAACAAAGTACCCGTGGGGGCCCGGGTTAGAATAGGTCCCCAGCATCCCCTTTCGTGTCGTAAGAGGCGACTGAATGGGGCGGTCATTTGGATGAGACCGTAAAAACCGAGGCCCCGTGTCACAGCAGGTGTGGCACGAAAAAAATCCTTCCCTGCTCAAAGGCCCGGAGTGCCGAACATAGGCCTACATTTTGCAGCTTTTCACCGGCATTGGTAACGTCTCCATGTGATTGAAATACTCTCGGCGGGACTTAAAACAATAAATAATCAATCAATCAAATTTTCCCTGAACATTAGAAAGACCATAGTTAAGCATTTAAACATTAAAAATTGTATTGATTGAATGTATATTGTTTAAAGTCCCACTCGAGAATTTTTCACTCTAATGGAGACGATGAAGGGCTGTGGGCCTTTGCTCGGCTCTCATGACCTTTGAGCAGGGAGGGATCTTTATAGTACCATACCTGCTGAGACACGGCACCTCAGTTTCTTGCGGTCTCACCCGAATGACCGCCCCATTTAGTTGCCTCTTACGACAAACAAGGGTGACTGAGGACCTATTCTTACCCGGATTCCCACGGGCGTTAAAAATTGTAAATTTTTTTTTTTTAAGCTTAGAACGTGTTCATGTGTTGTGCGGCGAATGGGACGTAAACTGATGGCCCACGTCAGGGATCACTGTCAATCTGACACACGAAAGACCGTCTTCATGGTATTCGATAAAATAGTAGATCAGGAGTAATTACGAGCCGCAATGACGACCAAATACATGTAATTCTTAGCCGATAAGAATGGTCAGCCGTTTTGACTATCCTCGTGCTATTTCACAGTAGTATGGGTTCAATATAAAAAAAAAAACCTCTTAATTTCCATCTTTACAGTTAATCAAAAAATATATGTATGTTGCAGCTTTTTAGCTCACCTGAACGGAAGGTTTAAGTAGAGCTAAATCTGATCGCTTTCTCCGTCCGTCTGCCGTAACTTTTTCTACGAAGAACTGCCTTGGGCCAATCAACCAAACTTGGTACAATCAATCTTGGAAAGGTTCAATTTGTCAAAGAAAGACCAGGCCTCATCAAAGGGAGATAATTGCGAAAATGCAAATAGGTGGATAGTTTTTAACCACGCAAACGAGTTGCGGGAGGTATCAATCTTGACCCTCTGTCAGTCAGTTCGTATCTGTTTTTCTTGTCAGCGCAAACTCCTCTCAATCGCTCAAAACAAGAAATTTCGTAAATCTGGTAGGCTTATGAAAGAACATATCCATGTATGTGCATCATTGATGGCAGAAATCTGCTCAATTTTTTGGGAATTATGCCTTTTGAACTTAAGAAATGCCAATTAAATATACTATGAACAGTTGTCAAGCGCACGCCTCTAAACTGCTCAACAAATTATCGTGAACTTGTAGGATGAAAATACTGTGGTAAATTCGATATACACAGCAATTCCGATTCATTATTTTCCGGGGAATTTGCCCTTTTGCATTAGAATTTGGCCACAATTTAAATATACTATGAAAAGTTTGTCGAGCTGGCAATTCTCTGAAACCGTCAACAGATTATGTGAAACTTTAGATGAACAATACTAGTTGTAGATCGCTAATACACAGGAAATTCTGATTCTTTTTTTTTTTTCCGAGATTTATGCCCTTGACTTTCACAATAAACACGGATGAGAAGAGGCTAACAATATTGTATTTTAATGAACGACTTCTATTATTGAGAAAAATTCCTACAAGACAATAGTTAATCATTAGTGTATCAAATTATAACGATTATTCAATTTACATTTCTAGCCTGATGACCAAAACTCATTTCAAGCATGTGGGAGCGTGGGAGTGAGCTGCCACTTTCTTTCATTGAAAATTTCTCAAGAACCACGGGGCAGAAAAGCTAAATTATATAAAGCTTCTGATAGTGCGAGATCAAGTTTTGTTCAAACTCTGACCCGGGTACGATGGGGGCACAATAGGGGATAAAGGTATTACATATGAATTATAAGGAATATCTTGTAGAAATATTATGACTCGAAAAACCACTGGAGCTCAGGAAAGTGAATATTTGTAGGCTTTCCTGAATAGTGGGGATTCATTTTTCAAATAGACCCAAGGGTATGTTGGGGCCACAATAGGGGATCAAATTTCTAAATTTGAATATATATTAAAAATTGTCTTCTCAAGACAAAAGACAGACATATTACCTTAACTTCCTGATATAGGAGTAGAATCAATTATCTATACCTCCCGACGGGCCAGCGGCGAGCAACAACAGGGGATTCAAAGCTTCTGCATAATGTTCTCCGCCAGAACCACTGGGTCAGTTTTAAGAAACTTCGAAATATCGTCTTACAATCACCACTGCTTGAGCCTGGCCAAGATCCTCAGGTGAGCAATTGTGCCACTGGGACCTCGTTGTTATTCATGATTGTATACAAATATGATTGCTTATTTGAACAAATGAATTTAGAATATTTCCTTACTATGGTCTCTTTTTTTTATTTCAATCCCATATTGGGATTTTTGCGCATTGAAGAGTTTGTATTTGGTGTGTTCCAACATCTTCTCTCTTTTGTCCTCTCTGAAAGTACTCAAACTTTCGATTTTTCCATCTATTAATGTCGCTAAAAAAACTTTTCATTGTTGCCAAATCTGGTCTTAATCACTCTTCTTTTGAATTTTTCTAGTATGTAGACTTAAACATTCTGAAAAATAAAAAACAATATTCATACATTAAGCATTTATATATGTATATCATACGATTTTCATATATGACACCAAAAAGAACTATGCTGATTGCAGTTGAAAATGTATGATATCACAATCAATGATATTGCAGCAATGTGAGACATATAGGATCTCCCATGGTTTGTGATTTGATATGATGATTATTCAACGAGTTGTGTATTTTCTATCCCCGAGCCTTGGCACTTGCACCCCCATGCCCCCTCCGGCTCCTACGCCCATGCAAATTAAGAGTAAACACGAACCTTGGATACACTAAAGGTGGTATCAGGTGCTTAGGAGGAGTACGCATCCCCTGTCAACTGGTTACACCCGCCGTGGAATATAAGTGAAACAAGGAAATTGTAATTCCTGCCACATGCAGATCTTCAATACCCTTACTTGAAAATTGTGGGAGTAGTTCGCCGGACAAATTATGTACCCTTCATATACTTCTGCAAAAGAGGTCGAAATGAATAAAATTATCTAGTCATGAAGTATGAAACTTAAGGTTTTAAAACATGTACATCAATTGATTGTACAGTAGATATCAAAGAAGTCATACACAAACCAAGAGTTATTGCCCTAGACAATATTGTGTTTATTTAGAGAAAATATAAGGTTTTCATTATCAACTAAATGTAGTTTACCAAACATTTTATTGTACGCTAAACAACAACCAGTTTTCATATGAGGGTGGAGTATCTTTACCGGAAAAGATTTTTCTTCATCGATGTTAAAGCGGTTTCTATCAGAGGTAAACTTACATATTTTCAGATACTTTGTTTCGACTACGGGCTCACGGCGTATGTGACCGGTCAGCAGAGGATGTTTACTCCTCCATGGCACCTGATCCTGCCTTCACTTTTGTCGGAGGTCCGTGTTGCGCTACACGCGATTTTGTGTATTATGTTTTTTTGGGACTATGGTTACGTTTAACACATTGTTTACTTCACCTATATCTCATAACGTTGCGAAAGACATTTAAAATTAAAGGGATTTTTAAAATTTGACTACCATAATTTGTTCTCTGTATGA
>CAJDSM010027739.1:0-27082 GCA_903981925.1 Ostrea lurida | reverse complement strand
CTTTAAACGTGGCAAATTAACAGATATATTCCGTGTACCAAAAATGAAACCGATCAAAGCTCGGTCGTAAATGAAAAGGTGGCGATAACGAATGGTTATCAATCTCATACATGTAAGTCCTAAACGGAATCCAAATTTAAAAGATTTGAGCAAACAGACCCCTGAATACACCAGAGGTGGGATCTGGTGTCTAGGAGGAATAAACATCCACTGTCGATCGTTCACACCCGTCGCCCTTTATCTTGATCAGGTAAACAGAGTAATCCGTAGTCAAAATTAGTGTATAAAGAACGGACTAACAATTGCTATGAAACACGTCAGATAGCATTTGACTCAGTTGGCAAAGTAGATTGTTGGAACGACCATAGAATTTGCAAAATCCAATTTTGATCACATTTTTCAGTAAGTTGTGTTTTTCAGTGTCTGTATTCCTTTCAAATTCTGCATCACTTTGCCCTCATTTATGGCCATATTGGACGAATTTTAGGGGGTCGTTGCATGGGGATGCTGAGGACCTATTCTAACCCGGACCGCCATGGGTCTTATCAAACCAATGCTGTGTAGCAGAGGGATTAACGGGTGGGTATTATCTTTCCCTGAAAAGACAGACAATAATCCTTGGATCATATCCTTTTTCTTGCTCTGTGTTTATTTGCTTTCTTTACAGACGATATTAGTTTTTTGATTGATTCTACGCTGCATGCATGCATCGTGTTATAGCTACTCAATATTCTTATGAAATCCCAGATGCACATATTGCATTAGTTGAGCGCTTACTAGAGAGGTACGTTTTAATATTTAAATACACATTTTCAGGCTATGAATTATTAATTTTATCTTGAATGTTGATGATATTCGTTTGAGCCTAAACGAAAACTTTTGTTACAGAGATAAATGAAGTCAATGGCTCTCCGATAGTTTTGTAATTGTAACCCGCCAAAGGCCCATTGAAATTGTCACTGTCTTCATACATTGTATATGATTGACATCAGAATGAGATATGAATTCTAGTCTAATAATCAGGTGGCCTATTTTAGTTAGTCTGCGCCCGTCGTTGTCCATCTTCCGTTATGAATTGACTATTTTTAACTTCTCGATAACTATCATTCCAATTCTTTTCAGATTTGGTATGAGCATGTATAAAACAAGGGTAACATAAATTATAAATCTCAGGACTTTTCACCCCGGGGCCTTTGCGGCGATTCAAAATATGCCAACAATTGATCAATAACTGCACATTTTGTAAAAGTAACTAAATGCATAGTGATACCGGTATATAGAGCAGGACGACCTATACCACAATTGTAAATGTCATGGTCCTCGGGGTAGAGGTGGTGTCAAACTTACTATAATGTACATATGTAAAACATTTAAATGATATCTTCAGTAAAGCTATATTGACAGTAAATTGAAAATAAATAGAAAGTTAGGAGTATAAAATTCATATCCTTGGAGTGAATTTAGTAAATTGAAAATAAATAGAAAGTTAGGAGTTATAAAATTCATGATTTTTGGAAGTGATTTTCAGCGGTTAGAGCCAAAATAATTGTCCTTAGTAATTATTGTATTAATCATTGGAAAGATTTCTTAAACTTATCTGATACAGTATAAAAGGAAATGCACATGTAGGAAAATTTACAATGTTGCAACCCCTGGGTTTTGGCTCTAGGAAGGGTTCAAATTAGTCATATGACATAAATGTTGTTTTATACTTTTTTTTAATGGAAAGGCGAAGATAACGACCAGCATGTCCCTAACGTAATACAAAACAAGAATTGGAACAAACACAAACCAATGGACACACCAGAGGTGGGATCATGTGCCTAAGAATTATAATAATCCCCTGTCGACCGGTGACACCCGCCGTGAGCCCATTGTCTTGATCGGGTAAACGGATTAATCATTAATCAAAATCAGTGTATAAAGAACGGCTTAACAATTGCTATAAAACGCGTCAGACAGCATTTGACCCAATGGCAGGTTGTAATGGCAAACTAGATTGTTATAACGATCATATAATTTGTGAAATACTGACTTTAAACGGGACTGTTGAAACCCCAAAACGACTTATTTCTAAGTACCCTGCTTCGATTCAAAAAGTAACCATATATCGAATAAGTTGAAAGATGCGAATACCATACGCAGGTAATAATGGAATGTTGCTACATAAATATGGGGAAAGTTGAAAGCGTCCAATTTGTCATAAAGTTGAGTTTTTAATTTGCCGTTAATGTCTATGTACGATACACTATCTACGTTGATATGGGGTTTTCATTTCTAGTTCACTGTGATATATCGAATCGACATGAGCGAAAATTACTATTATTAATAGATTTATTAAATAATAATAGTTAAAACGTCGTCGATATAATTAAAGGTCACCGCTTAAGATTTTTTTTCTTTTTATATAAAAACTTTTGATTAAACTCTGCCTCGTAAGAATGTAACAACAGGTCAGCTAACAAAGGAGCACAATTCGTGCCCATTGGAATTCCAATAGATTGCCAGAAGACCAGAGTACCAAAAACTACAAATGTATTGTCAATGAGGAACTTCAACATTCTTTTTATATCAACTTCATAAAACTCGTGCGTAGAATCGGGGTGGAATTTAGCAAATTATTTTTTTAGAATGACTGATTACTGGATATGAATATTTCCTTTTTCCATTTTCGCTAACGGAGCAACTGTATACATTGTTAAAACGTTTACTCTCTAAATCATAAGGAATGGTCGTGTAAAGTGCTCAAAAATTATATGTTTTGATGTTTTTGATTAGAGAAAAGTTCTGAGATAGAAGTTTTTCAGAATCCACGTTTGATTTATACCACTTCTGGCGTATGTTGCTACACAATACGTGTGAACTTGCTCCTTCACAGCTATCAATATTTTCGTGAGGAGTATAGACAGTGGCTTGGTGGAACATTTACTAGATCCAGCTATGTATCTTTGCGAGGGTTTTTGTGAAGTTTTGGAATCCAATATAGGTACAGCATATTCACCGGTCCCATTGACTGGCATATTAAATGTGTTTGAAACTGAAATATGATTTTGAAGAGCAGTTGGAATGTACGTACAATTACCAAATATGGATTGAATACCAGTTTCGTTAACAACGATCCTTCCAAACAAAGACATTGATCAAGACTATGGGCTCACGGCGGGTATGACCGGTCAACAGGGGATGCTTACTCCTCCTAGGCACCTGATCCCACCTCTGGTGTGTCCAGGGGTCCGTGATTGCCCAACTCTTGTTTTTGTATTATATTTAGGACTTAAGAGATTGATCACTGTTCGTTATCGTTGCCTTTACATTGTTACAAATTTTGTCAGCTGGAACCAAAACCTATTCCTCATGTAGCCTATCTAATTCTTCGATCACTCCTTGTTTACGAAACACAGAAGGATAAATGGTGCGCACTTTTGTTCTGATATTGTAACATTTTTCCTATTCTTTTTATCCATTCTGACAATGTATCAAGGCTTTTTGGTGCATTGCATAATCTTCGACATAATTCAAAATGGAGATAAAGTTATGTTGCCAATTGAATGACCGAATTTCTCTGAATGTAGAACGACTTTTTGAAATGAATGATCTCAAGTCCTCATTTTCAAAATTACCAATGACACCTACAGCTGAGTTGCAGGCGAAAGAAAACTAAGAACTAGAACACGTGAATTAAGCATAAGATGGCCTCCCGAGTTCCCTTGCAATTAAAAAGCTATAAAACAGGATTCCGTTTCTACATTGCGCAGCCCTTAGGACTAGTTATTCTTTTAACTAACACCCAGTGGCCTGTGGGCGTCTTTACTTCACTTTCATATTGATTCACTTTTTTTAAACTTGAAATTCCATTTTATGAAAATATAATGCCTAAACATTTATCCACTTACTCTACTGGGCTTATGATTTTAGTGAATTTCAAATCAACAACAAACCGTACGACTTTTCAACATACTACACAATAAATTAAACTTTTGGACATCATAGACAGCTGCTTCTTCAATAGAAAAAGAAAATACTAGTATTCATCTCCAGTGATCAGTCATTAAAAGACTTTGCTAAACACCACTCTGATTCTGCGTACAAGAACTCTAAAGTTGGTATAAAAAATATGTTGCATTCCGTATTGACAAAATGTTTTCGTAGTACTTCGAGATCAGGTCTACAAACACTTTTGGGATTTCATGGGCACTAAATGTGCTCTTATCTTGCTTTTATTTTCGCCTGATGCAGAATTTATTCAAACGCTTCTATATGAGAAGAAAAAATATCTTGTAGCTTTCAATTTGATATTTATATATGTCGACGACGTTTTATTAGTAACAATAATAGTTTCCATTCATATGTCGATTCGATATTCCAGCAATAAAAGAAATTCCACCATATAATCCTGCATATCTGCTTTATACTTCAACATGTTGTTGAACAATGATGTTAATGGAAAACTAACTACTCCACTTAAAGGCAGACGAATTTTAAACTTCAACTTCTAATATGTATTTTATATTCCATTGTCACATGCATACGGTACTTTTATTTTTCAATTGATTCGTCAATACCCAAGAGCTTGATCTGCGTATGATCAATTTTGAAATCGAGGTAGGCTATTGACAAGCAAGTTTATGTAACAAGGGGTTCAATAGTTTTGTTTGAAGTCTAGATTTCATAATTTCTATGGTCGTCATAACGATTAATTTGGAAATACAACATTTGATTGGGTTAAATTTTGCCGTCTCTTTCTAAATTTTAGGTCGTTTAGTTTTTTTTACAAACTGATTTTTACTGCGGATTTTTATTTCGTTTGCCCCAGAACATCAAAATAATTCCAGGATTTTATCCTACCATTGACACTTCTACAGCCCAGCTGATTTTCGTAACGAGTCTGGAATGATTTGCATCAAATGTTGGTAGCTGTTTCTGTTTTTGGAAGGAATGATAGAGATTTAGTTTCAAAACTGTCGTTTTCAAGTGAACCGAGTATATCTCGAAAACTTCTATCTAGAATAAAAAAATATTCCCCTCTTGCAGCCAATCATTAATACATGTAACATTGTCCAGGATAGAAGTGTATTTAAATTCAATACAGTCTGCGTGTGATACGCATAAACTGAATAAATCCTTCTAAAAAGACTACAAGACTTAGTATGTTGTGATGAAGAGACAACTCGAAATTAAAAAAAAAAATTGTATCCGTGAAAGATTTGAACTCGGTCGTTTTAAAAAAAAAAGTTGGACGGTTCTAGTCCACAGCCTTATCCATTTCGCCACGCCGCACATTCAAAAACCGCACGGAAACTTAACGTGCAGATGAAGTTGAAAGGAAAGTAACGAAATCGTGTCGACTTTTAGAGATTTACAAAACAAAAATGAATGCGTGAAACAAATTTCAAAGCGACATTTTTTTAGTGAAAATCTCACAAAACATTTTGTACTAAATTTATTTTTGTTTCAAGCAAGCAGTTTTTATTAAATTCGGGATTTCCTGTATTTTGAGGCTAAAAATCACATAAAATCGCTTCCTGCATGATTTAACTTAATTCATTTGACTAATTTAAGTGTCAATATACACCTTTTAGACTTATTTTCTTATATTTTGGAATCAAGACAAAAAGTTCTACTGGTTTTACTATATATATGAATAACTTTATTTTATCGATCTTTCACGCAACACCTTTAGGGAAATCACCATGATACATGCAACACCTTCTATATCCCCCTCATAGAACGACATAACTACGCGAGCCTTTGTTTACCTCTTTCTTGTTTATGTTTCCGTTCTGTGTTGCTTTATCTGGTGGAATTTTATTCCGTTTTATCTTTAACACCCAGAAATGGTTTTATTCACAGATTCAAATGCGTATCTCAGTCATATATCTACAAAACGGAATCTCAGACATTAGTGTTTTTCCAAACTGAATTGAAATAGGAAATCCCATGCGATGCCTAAGGGGGATAACTCGCCTATTTGCGTGGGTGTCAAAGTGTTTTTCAGATAGTGAAGTCAATTTTAAGAGACGGGAGTGTCTTATGTTCATGCTCAAAGTATCGTCAAGGGTGCGGACATTAATGTTCATAATCTTCTAAGTGTTAAATGTCCTGTTCAAATCTTGTTTAAGATCAATATACAGGAGCGTAGTACCAAACACCTATCCTGCAAGTGCATGTATGACAACCTATTCTTAAAATCAAACAAGAGGCCTATGGACCTAAACGGTCACCTGAGTGCGCGCATGTTTTATCTTTAAAAATCATAATGTTACATGATTGCTGTTTGTACTCCACCATTTGCATACTCTGTACTAGATGTTAAACACATCATTTGATATTATTGTTTCCATCAACAACTGATAATCTGAAATTATTTGTGAGCAAGTTTTATGACACCACAACGAAATGGGAATTTCTATTTTAAGATATCAATAGGCAAATGCAAAGACACATTGCTCATCATATGTAATCGAACAGGCAGTCTGCTTAATTAAGGTTCATGGGGAATTTCTTTTTGGTATTATATAATAGCATTTTCAACAAATAATCAATGCTGCAATGATGAGAACTCAGACGTCATAAATTTCACATACACACAGTTGCTGCTTGATGTTCAACAGTAAAGAATATTTTGCATTGCATTTTTAATACATTCAATATAATTATATGTATATGACAATGTAGCCTCACCTCGTCAGTGGCGGATCCAGGAATTTCAAAACCGGGGGGGGGGGGGGGGTGTGGCGGTCTAATTCTTGTGGTCTTGGGCTTGTTTTATGCCCCTTTACACATACCCTTTGTTTTTGTAGTGAAAGTGGAGAATAAAATACATATTATAAACATTGCATGTTGATAAAATTAAAGTGTATGGGTATTATGCAGTAAAATTAACAAAATCAGACATCCCAAAATTTCAAACAGGGGGGGGGGGGGACGGTGCGTCAGTCTCTGTCCGCCTTTGCTCGTAGCTAGGGTCACGAATTTCATAATTTTGGTAGAGTGCTCTGTGCCAATTGGAAACATGCAAACTCTTTACCTCCTTGGTGTCCAGTAGCAATAAACATGATTTTATAAGGTATAATGGATTTTTAATAAATAACCACTCATTGACTTCGTACCATGATCCATGCACCCAAGGGTCCTAAATGTTGGAGGTGGGTAGAGGGATCGGTGCTACATGTAATTATAACCATGCCAACATTTGACTGTTTGATGTCCAGATTGTATACACTTTGTGGTGACACAAGATCACAACAATGTTATTGACTGGCCTGGATGACAAAATGAGTCACAGGGTTTTTTTAAATAATTTAAAAGATTTTCAGGTTATATATTCGAAAATTGGTGATAAAGGCCTAACTTGGCTAAAATTATGAAAAAGGGTTAAATCCATGCGAGTTGAATTAGTTTTTCAAACTTCAAGCCACGCGTGAAAAACAAAAATATGATTACCTAGCACCAGTTGACGTCGTGAATGACGTATAATTCTATTGTCCGTCCTCATTTTGACAAACGATCGCCTTGGAGAATCGGACATTTTTACCATTTACAAATGCAGCAGCAATGCATGTCTTTATCGTTAAAAAAACCGGTTATAAAATCTGCACTTTTCTGTCAAACTTTAAACTTCCGGATAAAGTTCATCTTATGACCACCAGCAATAACCAATCAGAAAGTTGTGCGCACAGTTACAGGGTCAACACACGACACACATGGTAGCCCGTTAACCCAGAACAGCTAATAATCGAGGTCGGGGTACCAAACCAGCAGTCATCAAGCATTCCCAGCAGAGCTGCTGAAATCATATACCATTATCATCTGTAATGAAAGTGACATAGATCGATAAAACGGAAAATTGATATGTTGCAAATCCAAATTCGTTAGCATAATATGTCCAGAAAGGGTAAATATTTGGCGATAACAATCAATATTCTAAATCCGTTTTTTTTAAATAATGTTGTCTAAACGAGAATGTTGACTCCTTTGATGCAACACCTGGATGTCGTCTGGGGAAAAGAGCAGACGACCCATCTACAAGGATGACATTTTGTAAAAATGTTCAAAGAATAAAAATGCTTTCATACGGGTTTTTTTCTGTAAACTGTAACATTTTCCTTCAAACACTATTTGATATTTCATTTACATGTATAGTTATTATACAGACACCTATAAAAACTCTGCAAGGTGCTGATTTGGAACCTAACAATGAAGCTTTCATCAAGGGTGATAAAGATGATATTGAGGAGATACGGGAAATTCAAGGGAAGGAAGATCTAGTTATTAATTAGGGAAATAAGTCTTACTCTGAAGAGGAAATTTTATCTCACATTAAAGGTATTTGCAGTACTATGCACCAAAACTTACAAACCGTTTTGAAGATTATGAATGACTAAAGTAGTCAATATTAATATAAATATTAATAATTAGACGACTCTCGATACTTACTAACTGCAAAACAAATTGAGAATAAAAATAAACAAAACTCTCTGTAAATATGTGATAATGCAAATATGTTAATTTGATACTGATTTTGGTGGACAGGCATATATTTACTCAAAGATTTGACGCCTTTAATTTCGAAATTGTGGAATATTCCCTTTGCAGGAGGGTATAACTCCTCCACAAAACAACCCCTTCGTCACTTGTCGACTCGATCAGGAGCTGCTGTGCAAGTGGATATCTAACAGACAAGTTACAAGGTGTCTAGGCTACGTGCAAAGCGTTAGTGTTTGCCTCTATATATTTTGCTTTAGAGATATGTAAATTAACTTCAAGACATTTCTGGGGGCCATCTCATGTTCCATATGTAACCATTTGCAAGATATAATTAAAATTCATTCGTTGCTGAAACGATTTTAGATTAGATACAACTGGTGACCCAGCTATGCGGAAAATAAAAAGCGGTATATGTGTTATAACATACGTATCAAAATTAAATGCTTTGTAATGTTTAATGTTTTATTTCTATTTGCACAAATGTTCATTGACAAAAGTGACATCAGCTGGCAAATACTTTAAAAACTTGACCCAATTCTGTGTAAAACCTAATCAATTAGGCATAAGAACGGTGACATTGATCATGTACATATTGTAGGTGTTTGGCGTGTTGCGTTATCAATACAAGTTCAGGAACAATTGAAAATATAAGCACAAGGCAACCTGGTAATCGTGCAAATAATGAACTCACGGTAACGAAAAACATTGTCGTATATCTACTGTACTGAAAACAAGACGACCACAGAAATGAAATTCTAATGAGAAAAAGACACATGTACATCCAGCTTGTCTACAATCCCATTCCTTGCTTGATTGATAATGTGAAGAATGTTTGGTAAATACCTTAAACTGCTAACCAGGATGTGGCGGTGAAGAATGCGAGATTTTATTAAAACTGCATAATTTCAACACTTAGAATGTACATGTAAATTATACGTCAGTGTGGAATAAATGGGTATTTTGACGTAATGTCAAATAAATGGAGATTTTGACGTCATGTGTACACGTAATAATCACTGGAATTGTAAAAGGTTTCAGTTTCTCCATCGTCAACTTCCCATAGATATGTAGCAACATTCCATCATCACCTACATATGGTGTTTATGTCTCTCAACTGATGTAATATTCTGCATATGTCCAGACAGGCCACCGATCAACAAGTCGATGTTGCAGAGGTTTCAACAATAACGTTTAAAGTCAGCATTTCGCAAATTCTATGGTCGATATAACAATAGAATAGTTTACCAATGCCACCTGCCTTTTGGGGTTAAATGCTGTCTGACGTGTTTCATGCAAATTGTTAGTCCGTTCTTTACACGATGATTTTTGACTGCGGGATATTCCGTTTACTTGATCAAAACAAGGTTGATGTGGCCGATTGACAGGGTATGCATATTCCTCCTAGGCACCTGATCCCACCTCTAGTGTATCCAGGGGTCAGTGTTTGCTCAGGTCTTGTTTTGTATTCTGTTTGAGACTTACGAGATTGATCCCTGTTCTTTATCTCACCCATTCATGAAATGATCGTGATCAACTCGATTAATTATAGGATAATAAATGGATTTCAATGTACATGGACGAAAAACGGGAGGCTTATAACAGATAAAGATTTGTTCACTGTAAAACAAATGCCGAAATATTCCATATTTGTCGTAAAATGCTTAATTACTACATGTACTTGGGAAAAATTCCAGGAAAATCCTCGCCTTCCTTTTAGAGTTCGTTGGTGTTTTTTATTACAATAAACTCAGTACAATACAGAATT
Source organism: Ostrea lurida (assembly GCA_903981925.1). Taxonomy (NCBI): domain Eukaryota; kingdom Metazoa; phylum Mollusca; class Bivalvia; order Ostreida; family Ostreidae; genus Ostrea; species Ostrea lurida. The sequence goes on along the minus strand of CAJDSM010027739.1, from coordinate 16,830 downwards.
TTCCCGTTTTCTTTTAATTCAAATATTTTAATTCCTATGTCAGGCACGTAGAGAAGGAGGTCGGAGACTACCACCCCTGGGCTAGGAAGTAAAAAAAATGTATGCACTTCCATTGTAAGGTACATGTACTAAATTTGTAGTTCACAGTTTCAATCGGACCGTTGAAAATACATTGGGTGGAACCCATTGTCCCAGGGGAAACAGTTTGGACCCGCTTAATTATATTCATAGGTGCGCCTCTTATGATCTTGATCAGGTAAACGAAGCAATCAAAATTATGATTAAGAACGGCCAAACTACATGTATTTGAGAGACACGCGTCATGTATAGCATTCGACCTAATGGGGGTGTATTAGTAAATTACATCGGTATAACCACAAATGCCTACTTTAAACTATGCTTATTTCTCAGTAGCATGTCTTGATCCCCCATTATCCCCCACGAAAACAAAAATCATATGCAGAACAATCTCTTAAACGCCATACTAGTATGTACATGTAAGTGATTATTGAATGTTGCTTCATAGATATTGGAGGTTGACGATGGAGAATTCATTCGTCATTTAGTTAATTTGCTGGTTTGTCGTAAGCATCAATGTTCAATAAAACATTCAAGTCCGCAGCCATTGTGGAAGATCCTGTGGTATTGTTTCAAATTCACCAGGATAAATGTATCGACATATGAAATAGATAACACGTCGCTGATATACTTGTACATTATCTATGTATATCAACTATATAGAAGGGTGGCTACTTCTTTAAGATACATAATCTAGCCATGAAAATATAGATCATAGCGTCCTTTTGAAATGACCCAATTTTGCATATAAGTCTGCAAAAGGTTATTTTATCTTCCGTAAAATGATTGGAGATTACCGTATTTGTATTCAAAATGAAACTTCAAAATTAGCGCACATGTTCAAATTACACACCGTACGTTCATCATAACGTGAAGGGGGTGATAGGGAAATTTAGCGTGGTTCGAAGTCATAACGTCAGTGGTCTGGTGTGTATGTGAACTCCTTATTTTAGAACGGAAGTTGATGGGTCGCCCCGTACTGATGTTTTATATCACCTGCGAAATATACGTTCACAAATGATGGACAGCGGAGGGACTGGGAGAGGGATTTAAATTGGTTAAAATTCTCCATTTAACAAAAGCGATTTAGTCAACAATGAATGCTGCCTATCATCTATGCAAGAAAGCAGTTGCAGAATTTCTCTCTCTCTGTGTTAGGATATTTTAGCGGTACACCTATGCTCAGGTAAGCGAATTTTTATTTTTAGTTAAAAGTTATGATTGTCTTTTTAAAGTCACGCTGTGTGTGTCAAGCGGATGGGTCAGATTATTTGTGCACAAGGAATAGATTCTGAAGTCCCTCACCTGTGCGGAATTTATCGCAGCAGTATTTCGATAATATCAGACGAAGTTTGTTTTCTTTAACATATTTCTAAAAGTGTTCTTAAAACTCGTAAACAGGATGCATTAATTGCTTGTCTTTTTTATTTTTATATTAATAAAACAAATTCTTACATAATTGTAACTATTTGATATTGATAAATCATTGTGCCTTTCAAAAAAACAGCACAACGTTATGCCATCTGTACACTATTAAGGGCTGTGTCTTTTGATATGATAGCGAAACAGCTAAATTGAAGTGATACAAGAAAAAAATTTGTATGAAAACATACTTCATAGATTTGAATTGTACTTTCACACATAATAACAAAATTGTATAAATAGAACTATATTTCATGGCGTGATACATGTACGACGGCAATTTATGATAGCAATTAAAGCAGTGTTTCTTTTGACAAACACGAATGGATATTTTGCTCTCGTATGTTTGCGCTGAAATGGATGGATGTGATAAATGATCTTTTAAACATTTTACTCTCTCAATCTGGATAAACCAACAAAAGGGGTGTAGACAAATAAATGCCCATTTAGCAGTCATTTATAGAAAGCTAAGCTTAGATAAAGTATTTAAAGTCTTCTACTTGAATAGCATAACCTATCATTTCCTTTCATACTCGCATGAATTGCTTAAATAGCATTACAAATTCAAATATTTTTATCGAGTTATCGTATCTGCTTCTGAATAGAAATGGTTCATCAAATCCATGCCTTTTTTGTAACGAAATACATGATGTATAACAGGCAATACTAGATTTAATTACCTTTTATGGGTTTCCCCCCTCATTTAATTCATTAAATCAGTTTTCACTTAAATCGTTGAATTGTGGATGATGGACTGTTGGTGAATTGTAAACTTGATAAACGGCCATATTTCATTTCATTTCTTTATCACATTGTACACATGAAAGCCACGCTGCACCGTGATGTGTTTAAACCGCATGTCAATAGAGGTCATCTTGCCTTCCGCTAGCGTTCAGCTACCTCTCAAGAAAAGATAACATGTTCAATAAATCGAAGATAAAAATTAGATACATGATTAAATTCTAAAGACGTACTAATTTCGTTATACATATTTGTGTACTTACTTCTTTTTTTTCTTTTTAATTTGGTGTTTATTTTTTGGGTTTTTTAAATTCATTTTTGTTTGTTGTTTGATTTATTGGGAGGGGGGTGTCATTTATTATTGTTGGTCATTATTTATTGAATTTTTTATATGTTGGTGTGTTCTAATGAGGAGTGTTTATTTATCTTTTATTTGGTTCGGGAGTGTTTTCTTTTATTTGGTGATTCTTTTTTTTTCCCCAGCAGCAATTTATAAAGCCTTCATTAAAGGGTATGAATTAAGATAATTACATTAATAAGTACTCGGTAGTCAGCGAACGTAGATCGCTATATTCGTCAAATGTCATTACATACTAAAGCGACCTCCCCCCCCCCCCCCCCCCCCCCCCCCCCCCCCCCCCCCCCCCCCCCCCCCCCCCCCCCCCCATTCAGTAAATACATCATAAAGCAAATACCTAAATATTACCCCGTGAATGAATTCACATAAGTGAATGATTTGACCTTTTTGGACTTTTGTGTCTGTTCATGACCTATAAAGTCTCGTATCTGTGACCAATTTTCAGCATCTTTGAAGTCTTACATAAAATCCTCGTATGTTAAGACAGAAGAGGTGTTATCAGGTAACAAATTACATAACACAGACGGTTTATGACCGAACGACATTCCTTGTTTAACTTAGCAAGCATTCAAGTCACCTGTCATTACCTGCGTATTACAACTTTAATTTTATCATCACAACGCACCACCAATACACCCGCATTGGGTCATATTTAATTTCATCCCCTTTCTTTGTGTAATCCAAAACCTTTAAAGATGTTACTATTATATATTGAAAGAATTCAAAACCCAGACCTATTAACATTTTCTCCTCTCTTCGCTAAGAACTTTATCCATGCCGATTTCTCGGATGATTTCGAAAACTGTACTTCGGAACGGTTTTTTGAATATCCAGTTTAAAAGTATGTGATTAAAGTCAAATTTTAAGACCACCTCTTCGATTCTTTACAGGCCTCTCTTTCCAAATGTGCCAATAATTTTTTAAAGATAGATGGAACCTTCCTCAAATATTTCGCTTTTTCTTTAATTTTTAGATATTTTCACAACGGTTATCGATAATCTGCCCTTGTAATAAATCAGATATGAATTCCCATAATACATTTAGGCTTTGGACAGTTTCTCAATATGATTTAACAGACATTAAAAAAAATCGCGTGCGGTACCAACGCATCGCTAAGTCAACGGTAATATGTAATGCTCCTCGAGTATTTTGCCACCAGGAAAACGTTTTAATGACTTTCGAGTTGAAGTCAATTTGTTGCGACAATGTAAGAGAAATCAAAATATTGAACGTAATGCGAGGTATTTCTTTATTCTGTCATACCATTTACTTTTCATTAAAAGTATATATCACCAAAATTCAATGTTACAATAATGAATTTAAAAGAGTAGAAATGAATTTGATTTGACACTGTTTTGAATAAGATGTTTTTTTACAGTGAAACAATTAGCTAATCTGGGTCGCAAACTGTCATGTATTTGAGTAATCACTTCTATTAGTCTCTGACCTTGAAGTAGCTTTCAATCATTCACAAGTACACTACTGGATATCAAATATCCAAATACCTCAAGATTTTACATATTTAAATGGGCACAGACTGTAAGACTGACACAGATTCACACAAAAAAGGAAATTGTGCAGCTTAATCCCCACCCATTAAAGTTGCAGACTTGAGTTTTAAGCTTGTCTGTAGGTATTGTTAAGTGAAAAGCATGTCATAAAAAACTGTCTGTGAAACATTAGCTGATTAAGTTAGACCACCTAAGTTACACAATTTTAAATGCACTCTAAAATATTTCTGAGGTTGTGTGAAATGTTATTAAACAGGTAAACATAAGGCTTGCTGAGATCGGGTGTCCGAATTGTTTTGAAAAAAGGCGGGTGACGGTGGGAGAGGGTACCCTATTCTGTTTAAGATTGCCAAACTGTAAATTATAAGTATTTTTATTGACTAAAATTGCACTTCTTATAAAGTGAAGTTCAATGTAATTAAATTGCATTACTTGCTTATTATCAGAAAGACTAAACACACAAAGGTACATGTACATGCATGTCAGATTCAATATTGGTGGTTTTATTTTTTAATTTTCACAAGCATGTAAAAATGTTTGGTAGAAGTATAAAACACAAAGTGGTATGTCAATGATCCATTAAAATATCAATCGGTCTATTCTAAAGTTGCCATGCATTTATTGTAATAATTTGTCCAATCATTGTATCATTAGGCGTACAGTATACTTTGCCCTGAATGTTCAGGTTTAGTAGCTAATAATTTCCTTTCATTTCACCCCCCCCCCCACCCCTTTTTTGAATGTTCGGGTTAAATCGCTAAAAAGTCCCAAATAGAATATAAAAGCAAGAGTTGGGTACACCAGTGGTGGGATCAGGTGCCTAGGAGGAGGAAGCATCCCCTGTGCATGCTGACCGGTCACACCAGCCGTTATCCCATTGTCTCAATCAGGTAAACGGAGCAATGTAAAGGCAAATATTAAGAACAGTGATCAATCTCGTAAGTCCCAAATAGAATACAAAACAAGAGTTGGGCAAACACGGACCCCTGGGCACACCAGAGGTGGGGTTAGGTGCCTAGGAGTAAGCATCCCCTGTTGACCGGCCACACCCGCCATAAGCCCATTGTCTTCATCAGGTATACGGAGTAATTCATAGGCAAATCAGTGTATGAAAAATGGCTTAACAATTGCTATGAAACACATCAGAAGGCATTTGACCCAACGGCAGTCGTATGGATTGCATGCATGCATTTTCACACGCCCCTCTCGAATGTTTGGTTTAGGTTGATAGCTAACATATTCCTTTCAAATCCCGCCATGTTTAAAGGGTTTACATGCAATATAGCTAACACATATCTTTCAAACATCTCTCCGAATGTTCAGGTTTACATGTAATAGCTAGATATACCCCTTCCTTCTGAAGTTCTAGGTTGATAGTAAACCAAATGTTCAAGGTTTACACGAATAGCTAACATATAAATTCTACATTCCCCAGTAATGATCTTTGATAAATACATGTATTTAGCTGTCCCCCTCTCTCCCTAAAATAATGGGGCGGGGGGGGGGGACTTAGTCCCAGAATGTGCCCAAGAACACTTGTCACCTGCGATGACTCGGTGATCATTGTATACCGGTCATTGACCTTTATACCGGTCATTGACCTTCACATCAGAAAACCACATGCTCAAAATCACCAAAATTCTTGGATGTGGCAGACGGACACATGTACTTAGCTGCCCCCCCCCCTCTCCCGAAAATGATGAGAGGGGGAACACGCCCAAGAACACGTGTCAACTGCGAGGGCATGAGTGATAATTGAATGCCGGTCATTGACCTTTACATAAGAAAAACAAATGCTCAAAATCATATCTTTTGCATTACCAAAGTTTTTCAAGTGGATGTGGCAGACGGTCAGACAGACGGGCGGACACCAGACAAAGTGTGCTTCACAAACGATACAAAATAAAAAACAAAATCGTGATCCAATCACCACCCCCCCCCCCCTGAATTGGAAAGATACTGCATTTTGTAACAGAGTATATATAGTCTTGTATGGTTTGGCATTCCCGTGTTAAATACATAATTCGCGTTCTTTAGGCCAGTATTACTAGAATTGGCACGTTGAATCCTCGTTGACTTGTTATCGTATTTACGCGTTGTCTGTTTAAATATTAAAGTCGTTAACCTGAATGAAAGAAATATCGTTCGCTGCAATTCGTCCTCTGTGTTATTGGACGCATGCGTGGGGTACCTGGATATCATATTCGGTTATATTTATCGGAAATTTCATTGATCAATCGGTGACCTTTTTGAACGTTCGCTCGAAATAACCAGATATTAGTCAAATCGGGGTGCAGGTAATTTATCAAGTTGTATACCTGACTTTTAAAACTATTTTGCTAGTCCGTAAACGGGGTCATCAAATGTCGGTCTGCTCTTACGCGTGACACACTTAATAGTACGTGGAGTGGTGGCACCCGTTTTACATTGAACGTACATGTAGATACATATAGTTATACATGCACATGTCTCAAAATACTACTCCATGCAGCGTCTAATCGCCCAAAAGAAGAAAAAGCAGCATAATAGAAATTATTTGACATTTAGCACATGGATCTTTGTATTCGTTTAAGAATCATTTGAGTATTCTTCGGTACATGCATTAATATTTAGGAAATGATGAATTACTTGCTTTGATGAATTACTTGCTTTTCTTATGCTTTCCTTCATATTGCTTCACTGCGAAGACCCTCGTATAAGCGCTACTTTCGTATCCCAAAGGTCGCGAGGCGTTAAAGGGGTATACCCCATAATATCATAATGGCTGACTTCCTTCTAAAACATGAATGGAAATACATGTACATATATCAACAATATTTGCCTTAATTCCATTTAGATTTGACTGCCTTGCCGAGTAGCTCAGTAGTTAATAGCGAGTTCACCTGTATATCCAGCAGGAGTTGTTTCATCTTTTATGCCCCTGGATCAAAGATTCGAAGGCATAATTATATTTTTCGATGCGGGGGCGTATTGTTTTAGGCCTGCCCGTCTGTCTGACTGTGGCAAAACCCCTATCCAAGTTCAACTGCATATATAAGCCATATCTTTTAAACCATGAGGCATGATTGTGCATTTCTTGTGCGAGGATCTTTCCAACGTCTCCATATGAGTGAAATATTCTCGGTGGGACGTAACAATAAATTGATTGATTATTTACTGTTTTACGTCCCACTCGAGAATTTTTCACTCATATGGAGACGTCACCAATGCCGGTGAAGGGCTGCAAAATTTAGGCCTATGCTCGGCACTCATGGCCTTTGAGCAGGGAGGGATATTTTTCGTGCCACACCTGCTGTGACACGGGGCCTCGGTTTTTCCGGTCTCATCCGAATGACCGCCCCATTTAGTCTAGTCGCCTCTTACGACACGCAAGGGGATGCTGGGGACCTATTCTAACCCGGATGCCCACGGGTTTAAACAATAAATAATCAATCAATCAATTGGTACTAAATTTGATGACCTTGTGACCTTTAGATAAAAGAACAAAATGAAAAATACTTCACTTTCTCAATATTGCAACAAAAGTTTTAACTACAATGCCTTATAGAACTTTACACTTTATAGTAATCTTAAGGCATTCAAATATATGTAGTCATCTTGTTTTTGGGTTTTTTTTCTTCTAAAATTACTAGTACTTTCAATTAAATCTTTGCTTTTGGCTAAACAAAGTAAATTTGAAATTTTTAAATGTATAATAGGGCCCAGTTTCGTTCATGTAATCCACTTTTTATCCATATCAACTTTCTCCAGACTGGTGTTGTATTTTTCGTAAGGTTTCTTCCAAGTAAAGCTTCCTGGATTTTTTTCTCGCAGTTGCTTTTAACTATCAGTTGATTCTGACCGTCTACAGCAATGTCAACATCATGTTTCTGTGTACTTACATGTACATGTTTGAGTACATAAACTACCTTTGCCTCGATTCATTGCTTACAAAATGTAAAATTTCGAAATAAAACTTAACAAAAACCATACTTCCATGGGATGATACGACATTCCTAAATGCTTTACGATGCAAATGATAAAACTTATTCTTTGTACAAACCAACAGAGGATATGTCAAACTTAGTTTGTTACGTGAAGGTACGTAGGTGCAGCTCTCATAGAAATATTAGGACAGATCAGAGAGCTACAGATCCACCCCTTAAAGACCTTCGATTTACGGCGCACAAAAATGCGCACGGTAGCTCTACTAGACTTCTACTTCTAGATATTAAATCGCCGCATTCTTGTAATTCCTAACATATTTTCCCCACTATAGTTCTTCAAATATTCATTAAAGCCCCATACGGCCCAAAAAAATATGTTGCTCTCTTTTTCTCAGAGAACTATAGTACTGCAACAATAACTGTAATGTGAAAATAGATATTTCATCATGTATGAAAAAGTTTTTAACATACTAAAATCATCCATTTATATTTTTCATAAACATGCATTTGTGTCTTGCAACATCAGTATGTAATGTGATCAGTGGTGATGGAAACATAATTTATAGCATTGTCTCTGGGTTTTTTAAGTTTACTAAGAAAATCTGGAGACAAAAGCATACTAGTATTATACAGGTGTAATATATACCATAGATATGTTGCAGAGGATGGAAACTTGGTTAGCCAAGTATCCTATAAAAAGTTATTGGTCTTCCTTCAAGACCGCTTGAGATGGTTTAGTGATTGAGAGTTCGCCTCGTATTTGGGAGATTGTGAATTCGAGCCCCGCTCATGCCATAGTCGCGTCAAACCTAAGAAGTAAAGTCAAATATAACGAACAGTGATCAATCTCGTAAGTCCTAAATAGAATACAAAACTAAGAGTTGGGCAATCACGGACCCCTGGACACATCAGAGGTAGGATCAGGTGCCTAGGAGGAGTAAGCATCCCCTGTTGACCGGTCACACCCGCCTTAAGGCGACCCATAGTCTTGATCAGGTAAACGGAACAATCCGTAGTCAAATCAGTGTGTGAAAAACGGCTTAACAATGGCTATGAAACACATCAGACAGCATTTGACTCAACGGTAGGTAAATTGTTCCTTCACCAAACGCTCGGCAGTTATAGAAGAATCATGGTCCTTTCGGACATGACCCAAGTTCCTTTGTACCGAAAGGCGTTGGATCGTTTAAGAAACCTTGTGTGATAAGCACATAGGTACTTCACCTGAAGCTAGTCACTGTAACGTCTAAAAATGAGTGACAAATTCTCGGTGGGACGTAAAATAAACAAACGACCCCTACGAAGCAAGTGGAATTCGCGGTCTTTTGGTGAAAAGTTTTCCTAAACCATCGGGCATAGATACATATGTATATTGCAAGGGACATTTGTGTTAACCGCATCACAACTTCACCTTTCTTAAAGGGACATGGACACGTTTTGAGCTAAATTTTATATTTGCATTAAATGATGTGTCAGCAAAGATTTGAAGGTCAGTTGTTGAGTTACAAGTAAGATACAGTGCTCACAATTCTTTGTTATTTAAACACTAAACAGGCTCTTGCCTTGTTATTGTTTACATACATGTAAAGATTGCTTCACAGAAAATACCATGTTTAAAACAAAATGATATGCGAGAAACACTAGAAACTGATTAACTGTGTTCAGAATAAATTTGTAATTTGAAAAAAAATTCTGCTTTAAACGGAACGTATACTAGTCTGGCATATTCAATATAGGTAAAGAAATACATGGCTCTAGCCTTGTTATATAGCGAAGAATTGTAAGTGCTTATAATTCCAATATCATTTATTTTTTTAGTTGTTTTTCATTGGTATAAATTAATCGAAGCGGAGAATTTACACATCAATAAATCCGAAAACGTGACGTCACAATGAGTGCATGAAAACAAACAACGTAACGCACGGAACTATTTCAAATTTTAGAATTATTCATACATGAACAAATTGGAATTTTAAGAATTAAACATTTCTTTTAAAGAATTTATCAATGTGTAAACTCTGGACATTTTTACTACAAACTTAACATAAAAGTGCTTTGCACTTTTATTCAGTTTTGGAGTAAAATGTCCAGAGTTTACACATCGATAAATTCTCAAAAAGAATGTTTCCTATAGTAACTCACCAAATGACGTTCAATTTTTGCTGACCATAGAAATACCCTAAGTGAGATTGTAAAACATTAGAAATGAAATCTAAAATTAACATTTTTTAGCTCAAAACGTTGTCCAAGGTCCCTTAATGTATACACGCTTACTCCGTACTTAAATATTTTACTGAACAAAGACATGAACGGCAAACTAACAACTCTACTGTATGACAAACGGGATGATTTCAGCTTCTCCATCTACCCATATGTATGTACCATTATTCCATTATCATGTTTGTCTCTCAACTTATTCGATACGTAAGAGATTGTTCTGCGAATGATCAGTTTTTAAATCGAGGCAGTCTAGTGGCAAACAAGTTGATGTTATAAGGGTTTCAACAGTCTCATTTGGAGTCTGGAGTTTCAGCATTTCGCAAATTCCATGGTCGTTATAACGATATGGTAAACTTCAGTTTTAATTTTCAGGAGGACTTTAATCGGTCATTGTTATTTTTTTTTCTAACTTGCATGCTAAGCTAGGCACTACAAGGATATCATACGCCCAATTAGAAGGTATCTTACTGTCTCGATTTGATACGAAATATAATTCCATATAACATCACAAACCATTGAAAATTTCTGAAACGTAGGGGTATCTTCCTCATGCAAAGTCCTTCTCTTTCCATGGCAGTTAGACCTATTTTAGGCCTTTTCTTAGTTGTTTTTTTTTTTATTTATTGTTCTTGACTTTCCAAAAATTTAGGTTTCAAATATCGCTGATGAGAAATTATCTTTCGAAATTTGTCACATACGATGCACCAAAGTTAGCATCACATATTGTCGTATGTATACATTTATATGGAAGATTTCATCACTGATTTGTCGTAAATAGATGTATATGGAAGATTTCATCACTGATTTGTCATATACATGTACATGTACGATTTCATCACTGATTTGTCGTATACATGTATACGACAACTCAGTGATGAAATCTTCTATATACATCTATACGTCAAATCAGTGATGAAATCGTACATGTACATGTATGATTTCATCACTGATTTGAGGATTAGATGCAGTACTACATAGCAGCCCGAGTATCTTCATGTAGAGCAAAGTAATTTATTGAACCGATGATTGAGGTTAATGTGCAAAATTAGTAAAAATAGAGGAAAAAAATAACATCGGAGTTACTTTGACGTAAATGGTTTTTTTTTAATTAATTATTTGAAAAGCTCCAATCTCATAAGTAACTTTTGTACTTTGAGTATTAATGTTACACATTAAGACCCTGTGTTGCGTCAGACGTCGACACTGGTCTCTCAGCTATGGGTCAGATTTTGTGACGTCTCCATATTAAGCTCCAAACAAACTTCCTGTAACGTATGGATGTGCGGGGGAGGACAGGCAACATAAACGTGAGCCATGCATGTAATTAGGACGTCAAACTTGTACAAAGTAATCACTATCATCTATCAATCTTGATTCAACATGTAAGAATTTCAATGTTATTTCAATTTTCGAAACAATCAATGTTGGACAATGGTGTTAGGCCTGCTATATGGTGTTGATTTCGGAGACAAGTCGCTTACATCGATTTATAATCTAGTTTAATGAGTTTTTTGTTTTTTAAATTTGATTACTATTGTAGTATGGGCCAGTCCTGTAAAAACCAATAGAAAGGGAAATCAGGGAATGATGCAATTTGACGATATCAATGGAATGACGAAACATCGGAGGATACACTTTTAAGACATAACTGGTTAGACCTCTACGTTTTATGGGACGAATCACGCGAAGGCGTACTAGAATCTCACTTTCGCTCTCGTATATTGATAAAAGAGATACTCGACACTGAGCTAAAAATATTGACAGTTCATATTTCAAGCATTTTCATTTGGCATCGAAAATAACCGTAGGATATGGATCTTTTCCGAGCAGACTTCGCTTTTAGCGTGATGAGTCTCATTTCGCATTATTTGTCTGATAGTATATAGCGATCTATTGTTAATACAACCAGACATTAGCTCGAATGCTGTCTGACGTGTTTCATACCAATAGTCGACCATTCTTAACTAATGATAACTCCTTTCTGGTCAAGATATAGGGCTGAAGGCGGGTGTGACCGGTCAACAGGAGGTGGCTTACTCCTTCTAGGCACCCGATCCCATTTCTGTTGTCAGGGGCTCTCTATTTTGAGTATTCTTTTAGGGAATTGTGAGATTGATCACGGTTCATTATTTTAACATTTTCTGACTCAGAATCACGTATCGTGTAGAAATATAGATGTTCGACTTTCTTGACCACGTATATTCTTATAAAATCATTGAATTTATCATCAACAGAATTATATTATCTAGATTCATTGAATTTATCAGCCATTATATATATTATAAAATCTCATCGAGGGTACTAACCATCCCTATAATGTAAAATCATCGGGTTTATGAGAAAGGGGAAATACTAGGTGTTTTTTTTCTTCTTCGTCAACTTCTCATATTTACATGAATTTAGCAAAATTCCATCACCTTCTGTATATAGTGTTCATGTCTCACAACTGATTTCACATGAGACAGTCTACTGACATATTAGATCTAGTTTGCCAATACAACCTGCCATTGAATCAATGCTGTCTAGCGTGTTTCATACCAAGTGTTGGTCCGTACTTTACATACTGATTTTGACGACGAATTTCGATTCTACGTTCCTATCGTTCACGGTGGGTGTGACTGCTGGGCAGTGACTGCTACTTCCTCCTATGGCAACCGACCCAAACACCCCAGTGTGTCTAGAATGTCCGTGTTACACACTGCTCCTCTAGGAACACCTGACCCCACCCCCAGTGTGTCTTAGAATGTCCGTAAGTTTAACACACGTGCTCCTCCTAGGCACCTGACCCCACCCCCAGTGTGTCTAGATGTCCGTGTTTACACACTGCTCCTCCTAGGCACCTGTGCCCCACCCCCAGTGTGTCTAGATGTCCGTGTTTACACACTGCTGCTCCTAGGCACCTGACCCCACCCAGTGTGTTCTAGATGTCCGTGTTTACACACTGACTCCTCCTAGGCACTGACCCCACCCCCAGTGTGTCTAGATGTCCGTGTTTACACACTGCTGCCTCTAGGCACCTGACCCCACCCCCAGTGTGTCTAGATGTCCGTGTTTACACTGCTCCTCCTAGGGCACCTGACCCACCCCCAGTGTGTCTAGATGTCGTGTTTACACATGCTCCTCCTAGGCACCTGACCCCACCCCCAGTGTGTCTAGATGTCCGTGTTTACACACTGCTCCTCCTAGGCACCTGACCCCACCCCCAGGGTGTCTAGATGTCCGTGTTCACACACTGCTCCTCCTAGGCACCTGGCCCCACCCCCAGTGTGTCAGATGTCCGTGTTACACACTTGGCTCCTCCTAGGCACCTGGCTCCACCCCCAGTGTTCAAGATGTCCGTGTTCACACCACTGATCCTCCTAGGCACCTGCACCCCACCCCAGTGTGTCTAGATGTCCGTTCTTACACACTGCTCCTCCTTAGGCAACCTGACCCCACCCCAGTGTGTCTAGAATGTCCGTGTGTTACACACTGCTCCTCCTAGGCACCTGACCCCACCCCAGTGTGTCTAATGTCCGTGTTTACACACTGCTCCTCCTAGGCACCTGACCCCACCCCCGTGTGTCTAGATGTCCTGGTACACACTGCTCCTCCTAGGCACCTGACCCCACCCCCCAGTGTGTCTAGATGTCGGTTTACACACTGCCTCCTCCTTAGGCACCTCACCCCACCCCCAGTGTGTCTAGATGTCCGTGTTTACACACTGCTCCTCCTAGACACCTGACCCCACCCCCAGTGTGTCTAGATGTCCGTGTTTACACACTGCTCCTCCTAGGCACCTGACCCCACCCCCAGTGTGTCTAGATGTCCGTGTTTACACACTGCTCCTCCTAGACACCTGACCCCACCCCCAGGTGTCTAGGATGTCCGTGTTACACACTGCTCCTCCTATGACCTGACACCAACCCCACGTGTGGTTAGATGTCCGTGTTTAACACTGCTCCTCTAAGCACCTGCCACCCACCCCAGTGTGTCTAGATGTCGTGTTTAGCACAACTGCTCCTCATAGCACACCGACCCGCCCCCAGTTGTGTCTAGCATGTGTCCGTGTTTACCACACTGCTCCTCCTAGGGCACCTGACCCCACCCCGGTGTTCTAGATGTCCGTTTACACACGCTCCTCCTAGGCACGCTGACCCCACCCCCAGTGTGTCTAGATGTCCGTGTTTACCCACCCCCAATGTGTCTAGATGTCCGTGTTTACCCAACTCTTAACTTGTATAATTCCATACAGGATTTATTAGATTGATCGCTGTTCGTTATCTTCGCCTATTCGTTTAAGCCACAGTAGTTTCAACGGTCGTTTAAAGTCAGCATTTTGCAAAATCTATGGTAGTTACATGTATATTGATCTTACTTATAAATACAAGTCATTGCATCGAATGCTGTCTGAGGTCGTTTTGCGTATACTAATTTTGGCTACGGAGTATTCCACTAACATGATAGAATTATAGGGCTCCCTCTGCATGTGACTAACACGTGCGTCTAGTATAACACTACTATAACCACCAGCAGTCTTATAATACTAACACACACACAAACTGAAATGCTTAATATGAATAACACAAATTCACACACGAATAGGCTTGCAAAATGAAAAGACAACGAAGAGCAATCAATTTCGTTAGTCCCAAACAATACAAAACAAGAGTTGGGCAAACACAACCCCCCGGATACACCATAGGTGGGATCAGATGCCTATGAGGAGTAAGCATCCCCTGTTGACCGGTCACACCCGTCGTGAGCCTATTGTTTTGATCAGGTAAACGGAGTATTCCGTAGACAGCACTTCTTAATCTATGAACAGAGATTTAAATAAATATCAACACTTCAATCATGAACAGCAATTTATATTAAAATAAAAATATAACCATGAAGACATAATGTATATAATGTAACGACACTTTAGCCTCGAACAGGTACTACATGTAGTATATATTTTTACTCAAACTATGAAAATGTGACAATATGAATATAAGCGATTAAATATGCAACACAAGTCGTTAGTAATCTGTTTTCTTCTACGTAGATTGGACTGCTTCACTCCCAGGAAATTGTACGTTTTGAGTCCACAAATGAGGAGTAGCCGTGGACATTTCGTAAAGCAAACACCTGTTTGTAATTAAGGTAATTTAAAGAAGGTAATTTAAAGAAAATGTTTGTTTATAATCCTTATCTATAGTAATACATTAATTCTAATACAGGTAGTTTGTAATTTAAAGAAAACGTATGTATCGTCAACCCTTAATTACATTTGTATCTTTATTTTAATTAAGATAATTTAAAGAAAATATTTGTGCCTTAAATTCTTATCGACATTGTAATTGGGTACTTTGTAATTTGAAGTAAATGTATGCATCTATAATCCCTTCGTACATTAGTATGCTAATTGTAATTGAATTTTAATGAAAGATTTAGGTTTTTGACCCCTTATTACGAATAAGGTAATAAAACCCCTAATGTGTATAGTACATACATTTGTAATTTACTGTAATTAGATTAATTGAAAAATGTTAATATCTCAAATCCTTATCTACGTAGGCATATTAATTTGATTAGTGTTTCGCTGTTGAAATTTGCTTTTATTACGTTTCGAACCGAGTATTTTGATTACTGGATAAAATAAAAATTGACGCACCAATCCTAATTTAATTAACTCTCATGCTTAAAACGAAATTTAAACTAAATAACAGAAGGCTGCACACATATATTTGTTGTCATGCATCTAGAATATATTTAACAAATTATAATACGTGTCATGTATTTGTAATCAATAATGAATTTACTAACATGCAGAATATACGTCATGCATTTCCCACCATTTTCTAGCACGTGATTACAAAATGCCACTATTCAAAGTTGCCACGCTTCCGGAAGTGCATTATATGGGTCGCCCGCGATCAAATTAAGATAATTATCTTATCTCAATAATGCATATACAGTGCATATGAAAATAGATTTTCTCGATGCATACGGCTCGTGGGTTCTGACATTGTTACTTATTTTGAGGAAAATGTCAATTCAATTCTTGTTTCACAATTCTTTCAAAATAAAAATTGCAGAGAATCAAAGAATGTTTAATATTCAGTATTATAGTCCTGTATCAATACTGCACGATTGTTAATAAAAGTTCCTCACTTCATATGGACAGATATGAAAGAAACAGATGAATGTATCTCAGTGAAGACAGGGACCAGGTGACATCTACTGAACACCGGAAGATAAGGTATGACACTATTCTCCGAATATTCCGTAATGGCCATAATTAAGCCGAATGTATCAGTCACAAACATTTTAAATCAAAAATTGAAAATTCATATTTAGATATACCGAAGACGTTTTATAATAATCATTTTCACTCCTACATGTATATCGTTTCGATATTTCCAACAGAACTTGAATAAAAAGCACCAGTCACCACACAGTCTCCCACCTCTTCTTCCTAAATGGATATTTTACTCAACATTATGTGTTTACGGCAAACTAACAACTCAGATATAACAAACGGGATTACTGCAGTGTTTCTCACTGCTTCCCATCTACTATATTTATTTATTTTCCCTCGGACTAGAAT
>CAJDSM010027734.1:0-33259 GCA_903981925.1 Ostrea lurida | reverse complement strand
ATCATAGTAATCCGGTGTCTAAGGATACTACTAAAATAAACCATGCAGCCACTAAAATCGAAAGAAATACGAAATGTTATACGGCTCTCGTGTACTTAATGTATGTGATGAATATGAAAGTAAACATGTACGGAATTTGTTAACAGTGTCATGTAAGTATTGACAATATGCGTATGCCACGAAACACTGAAAATTTATCGATAGTATGAAGGTTTATTGATTTTATTGATTGACAAATTTGTTCAACAGAAAAAGGAATAGGTCGAAAATTTTAATTCATACTTGACTAATCCAATTATATATTTGTGGAGATTTGATTATTTTCTAAACATTGAAGCTGATTGATTTTAGATGGGGGATAATTTTCTCCTTGAAAGAAGAATGGATAAACAAATCAGAATACAATACGTATTGTCAATCTACCATAATGGACATGATAGATTCTGAAATACAAGTTACTATTAATGTACAGATCTGAAATACAAGTTACTATTAATGTACAGCTATATCTTGACACATTAGGGATATTAGAGCCCATCTTTTCGCCGATGCATCACAACCAGAGACCGTATGGACTGAATATTGAAAGGTGGGGGGGGGGGGGGGGGGGGGGGGGGGGGGGGGCGGGGGCAAACTTCAAAATTATGTGACAAGCAAAAAAAAAAAAAAAAAAAAAAAAGCATTTGAACACTAAAAGTGGGGGGGGGGGGCAACCCTCTCTATTTATTACTGAAAGTGGGGGCACACTTCAAAATTATGTTGACAAGCAATAAAAAAAAAAGAGACATTGACACACTAAAAGTGGGGGGCAACCTCTATTGATTACTGAAAGTGGGGGGGGGACACACTTCTAAATTGTGTGTATTTTTTGCAGAAAAAAAGTTACTCGAGAAAAAGTGGGGGGGGTGGGGCAGAAAAACATACTTTTGAAAGTGAAGGGGCATATGCCCCCCCCCCCCCCGGCTCCCTTACGCCATGTCAACTTTTGTAAATGCTACAGTTTCCCCATTATGTTAACTAAACAGGCATCCTCTCCAGTTTCTTTACGTTTGGAAGAGGATGCAGACAAGATGAAAAGTGAAGATAACGAACGTTAACAGCTATCAACCTCACAACTAAAGAATACGAGATGATGAGTAGGGCGAACAGGGACCCATGGACATACCAGAGGTGGGGTCAGGTGCCTAGAAGGAGTAAGCATCCCCTGTTGACCGGCTAAACCCGCTATGAGCCCTTTGTATTAATCAGGTAAACTGTATTCAACATCAGTATGTAAAGAACAGCCGAACTATTGACATGAAACACTTCAGACGGCATTCGACCTAACGACAAGTTGTATTTACATAACGACCATAGAATTTGCGAAATGCTGCCTTTAAATGAGATTGTTGAAATTCTTGTAGCTTCATTTTATTTGTAAGTAGCCTATCCGAACTTTAAAATTGATCATTCGCAGAACATGTTCTTGTGTATCGAACCAGTGGAGAGACATAAACATCACATGCAGGCGATAATGGAATATTGCTACGTCAATATGGGAAATTGGCAATGGTGAAGCTGACACCAGCTAGGTTGTCGTAATGTTGAGTTGTTTGTTTGCTATTTTAAAATATCTATGTTCATTACAATATCAAAATATGAAGCAGATATGGAAGATTCCGTGTCTTTTATTTCAAGTTGATTTGGATATGTAAGTTCACGCCGTTCTTTATATACTGACTTTAACGACGGACTACTGCGTTTACTTCCTCAAGCTATAGAGCTCACAGCAGACGACTGGTCAACAGGGTCAACTGCTTAGTCACCCAGGATGTAACGTTGTTTTACCTTTAGTGTGTCCAGGAGTCCGTGTTTGTCCCATTCGTAACTTTGAATTCTTTGCAGACTTTTCAGATTAACTTTCACCTTTTCATTGTGCAGGGGGGGGGGGGGGGTCAAAAGAGTGAGAAAATCCATGTACATTCATAATATATAAATTGGCCGAAGTAACAAAAGTATTAAACGCAATCATAGTCTAAAAAAACACATACAAAAATCGAGTCTAGGGCAACACGGACCTTCGACAAAAGCGAAGCAGAATCAGGTGCCATGGAGGAGTAAGCATCCTCTGCTGACCGGTCAGACACCGCCTTGAACCCGTACGTTGAAACAAAGTAAACGGGGTTACCCGTCGTCAAATCTAGTACGAAAATGACAGTCTAACAAAGGATATGAAACAAATCAGTCAACATATGATCTCGGGTACCAAGAGGTCAAAAAAGAAGTAGTTGTAAGGATTTCTTAATTTTTTTTTTCGACGTCGAAAATTGTAGACTCGAATTTCCTCTGTTCTTACGCTTTCGTAACTTTTAATTTATAACTAGTCTATGAAATACGTACACACCCTGTACTCACTCAGTCATTCAATAGAATACTGAGCGAATCTCAATCACATAAGAACGTATGTCTTGGAAGTTGCAAATTGGTATTATACGTCAACCGACCATTGGCATCGCTAAGTGATGCTACTTTTGTTTTTAGGTGTTCACTTTTTACATACTGGATTCATGAATCCGGTTTGTTTATTTGATTTGTTCTGCTGTAATCAAACAACGTGCGGGTTGGATATTCTCTTATAAATGGGGATACATCTCCGTCGTTATGATACCTAGCGAAAGCAACCTTTTCCAACCCTCGTTGATCGAAGCGATACCACGGAGCTGTTTGACAGTACATGATGTTCGAAACGAGAAACTATCTGCAGTGTACCTGGAGATACATTTACTGAATGACATAGCCTGGATTTTTTTCTTTTAGTTTATCACTTAATATAAAAACCAATAATTCTACCGTGTGGCGGTACACTGTAGGAAAACATTCTCAGATTTGCATAAGACTTTTCGTGTTACTCTGTAGATTTGCATAAGACTTTTCGTGTTACCCTGTAGATTCGGAATTTGGATTTCTGTCCCTATCTAGTCATGTTTCGTATCAAAACTCGCAGCTCTCTAAAATCCCGATTTAGTCTCAAACATCTGTGTACGATCTAACATTTCCAATGTGTTGCAGTTGGTTAACATGGCGTCGTTGTTTGCAACAACACGCGTTTTAGGTGAAACCGTTCAAAACAAGTTGTGCATTTTCCATATTCCAGGACTGCTCGTTGCAGTTCATATACTTATCTTTCAAAAGTGAAATTTATTTCTTATATTTACATTCTGCTTTTCATTTCTGTCAAAATTCCCATGTTAAAGTAGACGTACTATATTAATAAAAATTCATCCGCGCATTTTTCACATCTGCAATGCATAATCGAAGAAATGGTTATCAGTACAATTTGTAAAGGTATCAAAGAGAAAGACGTCAGAAATGTATACATTTAGGAGAGTCTGCTATTTTCAAAATCCATCCCCTGCATATCCAAATTAAAACTCCTTCACTAGAAATAAATTTTAATATCAATTACGTTTTCTGTCTTCACATTGATAAGAGTAACGTAAGTAATGAGTAAATGAATTCAACAAACATAAACAATCTACAAATTTTGGTAATTTCATTTCATAAACGTAAAACTCGTCAAGGAGAGAACTCATGAAAACATCAAAAAGGTCAATATGACTTATGACATGAACAATTTTTTTGTGTCCGTATATAGAAAGCTAAAAATCTAAGATATCGACCATATTGCCATTTAACATATGAAATGACCTGCTTTAGGATGATGCCAATATTTGATATACGATGTTTTATATGCAAATATGGATCAGTTTCTGATTTCTCACGTAACTTCGCTATTGTATAGCTGGCCGAGGAGTCGTTTGGTCGTTCTGAATTTGGGGTCTCGAGTTTTGATGCCTTTATTTTTATTGACAGGGGCTTCCTCTATTTGCTTCAGTCTCTCCTCCAGCCGTCTTAGACGTTCATCCCCCTGTCTCTGCTTGAACTCCAGTTGACGAATTTGCTCTTGTTGTTTGAGCCTGTCATCCTTCAATATGGCAATTTCTTCTTGTTGCCGCTCGTTTTCTTGCTGACCCTCTTCATGAAGAATCTCAAGTTTTGTAATCTGTCGCTTTTGGCGGATGATGTCTTTCTCAATTTCCTTTATTTTCATGAGTTGAATATTAAGCTCCATCTCTTTTTCTTCCAGCGCATTTTTCTGCTCCTCCAATCTCCGTTCCATTTCTTGTAACTCCCTCGCTTTGCGTCCAAGTTCCTCCTTTGCTTCTTTTGCTCCCTCGCCATTCTCCCTCAGATTCTTATTCTCCAGTTGTAATTGAATGATCTTCTGTTGAAAGTTGTTCAGCTTTTCAATCAAAGCTCGATTTGTTTTGCGCAATCTTTCATTTTCATCTTTGACCTTGCGAATTTCCTCCTCGCTGACTGGTATATTAGAGGACGTTGTTTTTGATATCTTTTGGAAGAGTTCAGCAATGGTTGGTGCTATGCGTACAAGTTCTTGCTCTAGAATATTCATATCGACTGACAGATTTTTCTCGTTTAATCGTCTGTCGTCTGAGGATGCTGCCGATGGTGGTTGTTCATCCGCCACGTCTGGAGATTGTGGTTGGTTTGGGAATCTAGCTACTGAATTCACCTCCCCCGTGCTCGGCTGGCGAACCATTCCTCGAGCACCACTGTTGCTCGTAGGCCTCCGAGAAGAGGCACTGTTTGGTGTACTTCCTGAAGTCTGAGACCTCCAAGCTTGTCTCGCTGATCGTTTTCTCTCCCCGGTTTCGCCATCTCTACTGATATCCGTGCTTCCACTCTGCAGTAATGAGATATTACATTAGACGCTTCAAACATGCATACATCAAATGATTTTCTAGGGATGAAAACTTTGCAACTTTTGTATTGCATATTTCAAACTGCGTGAAACTCGACATATTCTAGAAAAAGTAAATTTGTATTTGGCCTAAAAAAATATCTAATTAACTTACTGATGACGTGGAGGGTCTTTGAGAGCCACGGGTATCTGGTCTATAATCACAAGCAGCAGCGGAGGCTACAATCAAACAGAAGCTTAATAGTTATCAAAGTTCATTTGATGCCAACATGCCGATGGTCCGCTATAAAAGGAAATATTATTAACTCGTTGTGGTGTGAAAAAACCCATTGTTCTAGAACCAGCGATTAAATGTATTAAACATGAGAAGTTTTTATGATCTAGTGATTGTCTTTGTTAATTGACCTGACAATTATTAAAATCACATGACCTAGATTGCAAAGGTTAGACCAAGGGAACGCATGATTAAAAGAATGTATGTAACATTAATGACGTAAACCGTTGGAGGGGATATCAAAAGTACGTCATAAGAATCTTATTTTTTACCAAAAAAAATCATGATTTGTTTCATGATGAATGTCTTAAAAAGTAGTTGACACTTGTCTTGATATTTTTCAAAAATGATTGTTATAGTCTATAAACATTAGAAAAATTAGCAGAAGAACAATGACGTTAAGGTGTAGGTCTTTTTAAATAATAATAAACAATAGTAATAAATTACATGTATATTGCATCTTATTAAAAAAAAATATTCTAAAGCGCTCTACAGTATACTAAAAATACATACATCAATCTTACACAATGATAAGTACCCGATTTCTAAAACAGCATCACAAACCTAAAAGCTAAAATACTATTGGGATACACGTTCGTTAGAATTCCAAGTTCAAGAGTTATATTAAAGGGGAAAAAAACCTGATTTAAAAATGAATAAATAAATAGATAAATAAGTAAATAAATGAATATATATAAAAAAAAGATCACACATTAAAAGCCTGACGAAAGAGGTGGATCTTTAAAATTTACGTCAAAATATTGCAGTATCTTACCATCGTCTACCATCGGGTGAACCACCATAACGTTGCTGGTCGGGAGGTTAAGTTTCTCCATCAGAGAAGTGTACCTGTTGTCAGTACTCATGTCGTTTAGAACCGTGGTAAACATCTCGTACCCCCGCTCTCCCGTCTGGATCAGCACATTCAGGAACTTTTCGGCCTTCTGCTGGCGCGTGCTGGGCTGCACCGTCATGATGTCCCTCTTATTCTGCGCATTAAAAATTCCGGCCTCCATCATGGCGTCGATAAAGTCCTCCACGTATATTTCATTCTTCAGATACTGCCAGTTCTTCCACAAAATTCGTTCATCCATATTTGACTTTTTTCTTTTCTCTTTTCAGAAGGATGATTCAGTAACTAGATTCGTAGCATGTTCTTCTTCTCCGATATTGTCCAATACTGCTAGATTTTGAGCAGTTAATCTGGTGATATTCCTCCGGTAGGATGAACAATAGAAAGACTTGGCAACGAGTATGGTACGTACAAAAGATCGCAGCGCATTTTTCACCAATGAGACACATCTCTTGAACTAGCCTCTGCCAATTTGCATATCGGGAGATTATTGGCTATCATTTAATCTAAATATTGTTAATTAAAATTCAAGTAACAAATAGATGGCAATAAAAAGATACGGATATTCTTTGTTGCCAAGACGCTATCTTTTTGGTTTAAAGCTCTTCCTGCGGGCCTCTGGTTTTCGTGCACAATGGACGTATGTATGTTTCCATTGTTGGTACAGGTGCAATGGTTCGTAAGCAATGGTAAAAACAGATCGGAGGCAAAGAGCACGCATCTTGAAGGAAAACCATTGTGTTTGTAAGTCACGTGATGTTGACGAGAAGTTGTTGGTATTATCCTATAAAAGATAGTCTATTTGTGTACTAAACAAAATGTTAACAATGGATTAGGTCTTTGCACTTCCTGTACTGATTATCTTTCCACAAACTTGATTACGTATAATGAATATTTCATTGTTTGTTTGCATCCCAAGCACGAATTTATTACCTATACTAGTAGCAATATCACCAACGTAGGTCAAATACCAGTAATATTGACCTATGCATGTCTGTCATGACGGTCAACCCAGGCAACAATGAGGGTTCTTTATCGTTTTAACGCTTAACGTCAAACGAGACCTCCGTTCTAAAGGTCATATCCGAAAACTCCCTGGCTATCATTTCGAATGCCGGTTGGCCCAATGAACAGTCAAAGGCGTAAGGAACGGTGAAATGTCGGACGCTTAGCCTATTGAGCAGTCAAATGCCGGGTGCTTGACCTATTGAACTGTCAAATGCCGGGCGCTTGGCGTAGAAGGCAATCAAGTGGTGTAGAGAACAGTCAAATGCCGGACGTTTGGCCTGATACATAGTCAATTGTCGGGTGCTTAACCTAATGGACAGTCAAATACGGGACGCTTGGGTTAAATAACAGTCAAATGCCGTGCGCTTGGCATATGGAACAGTCAAATGCCGCCGGAGTGCTTGGGTCTAATGAAACAGTCATGGTGTATGCTCTTGTGAGGCAACAGTAAAGCAAGGGTTCGAAAAATAATTTGCCATGCGTGAAAAATTCACCCTACCACCATTGACTTTTCTCCAGACCCTTTCCCTAGTGCAATCACTCAATGTCAACGTTTGATTTTGCATGGTCTTTAACACTGAATCTTCCTATTATTGAAAGATTTATCTTTGATATATAAATGCATGTGTATAATTTTATTCAGATTTTCCCCTGTACCTAAAACATAACTCTCATTCAAATGACCGCGACAATGACCGATCGCGGTGGCTCAGTGGTAGAGCTCTCGCCTCGTGATCAGGAGGTCATGCGTTCGAGCCCCGTGCTCGGTACCCGGCCGCGTCAAACCTAAGACGTGTAAATAGGTAGTGATTGCTTCTTCGCCAAGAGCTCGGCATTTAGAAGTGAGAATCACGGGTCTCTCGGATATGACCTTAAAAACGGAGGTCCCGTATCGCAGCATGTGTGGCACGCAAAAGAACCCTCACTGCTAAAAGCCATGAGTGCTAAGCATAGGTCTAAATTTGCAGCCCTTCACCGGCAATGGTGACGTCTCAATATGAGCGATATTCTCGGCGGGGCGAAAAACAACAAATAATCAATCAATCTCATTCAAATGATTAACACTATAAAAAGATCGAAATGTCATCATGGGGGTGTGTCTTTCAGGTAGCACGTATCATAAACATAGTTATTCTAAAATTGATGTAGCCTTTAGATTGAAATTTATTTGTCCCCAGCAATTTTATAATAAAGCGAATCGATATTTCATCAAAAATAATATTTGTGTTAAGTTACGTATCACTCAAAAATCTTCGTCACAATATTTATAAAATTTTCATGGACAGAAATTATTTTGATAGGGTCATTAAAGGACTGTTTAGCAGCTGGATAAATAAAGGGTGTAGGTTTAATGACTGCTTTGGCGACTAAATGCCAAAACCCGAGATAACATTCCGAAATAAATGCATTTATCAAAGTCACATCCGACGTGTAATCTTGCATCTGGTGTTTAACATTTCCACTTTTTAAAGATATAAAAAGTCTACGATTTCAGTCCTCTTTGTATGATTATTGCCGTTGAGATGTGTAGAATAATTCCCCATCAGATGCGAAGTACACAATATCAGAAAAGAGTGACTTTCTTGGTCAACATAGAGACCCCGTGTAAATTGAACATCTCGCATGCTAACATTTTCATCATTATTTGTGGCCATTCTTATCCATTGAAAACCAGATAAGGTGAAATTTAAATCATCAACTCAATAAGGTGTCAAATGAATATTACTATTTCGTTTTGCAACGTATGGAAATACAAGCATCTTATAAAGTTATCATAAAGGGCAAGTGGTGTGAGAGCCTCTGCGGAGGTATTGTCTCGCTCTGTTTGTATATTAAGTATACTGAAAATACAAATATAAAAAATAAAAAAATAAATAAATAAATAAAGGAAAAAAAAAGGCAAATTACTCTTGCCCGACTGAATAGAATTGATCTCCCTCATGCAAAGCTCTTCTACATTACTGGCTATTGACTTGACGTTTTAGACCTTTTTTATAAAATTCGTTTTTATTGTCTTTGGCAATCCAAATTTTAGGCTCCAAGCATCGCAGATAAGAAAATATTTAATTATTTTTCGAAATGTGTCACATAAGGTGCATCAAAATTAGTATCACATAATTTCATTTCAAATACAATAAGCGAACAATAGCTAATCAAGGACTTAGCGGGATCAAAAGTCATGCACAATCTCTGTCATAGTCAGCCTTCTGAGTGCTTTTTATATATATACTATTTGAAATAAACTTTCATATTGTCTCATTTATTATGCTCTATAGAAAACATGTAAACAGAACATACTAATATTAAATAAACAGTACACATTGTGACATCAATCAAGTCTTCACGCCTCAAATTGTATGGCACGATCATAACGCAACGTGGAAAGTAATGTACATTCACATGGCAGGGAGTCGTAGCACTAACGGAACGCTGCAATGCACGGGTTTATGTCTATGGATCAAATATTAGATCCAGTAACCAGAGAAGCATTCGGAGCCCCGGACATTGTAGGAACAGTCAAGCTGATACTGCGATTGGAAGAATTGATTCGTGGGCCCATTGGAATTCCGTGGTCTTCTCCTGTTTTAAGTTTTTCAAGTTTTTCTAACCACACCTTGTACAGATCGTACGATTCCAAGGACTGTATTCGGGGAACATGCCATTTTGTTTTCGTAATAGAAATTCCTTCCTTTTCCAAAGCAGTGGAACAGGGATTAAGAGCTTTTGAAAGATGGCCGGCCGATCGGGATCGGGCGTTCGAGTTATCTACCCTTGATCCAGGAGGAAGCTTCCATTGGATACCTATAGTTTCAATCCTACTCCGTCCTTTTCTGTAGGATGGTTGTTTGAATAACACAGAGTCACTTTTGAAACTTTTTTGACTACAAGGCGTGGAATTCATATCGCTTCTACCACCCTGTGTAGGTGAAGCCATTTCCGGCGTTTTTCTCTCCAAAACCGCACTCTTTGGTGCAGTTTTGTTGGCTTTCTCCCTGTCAACTCCGCTCCATGTAACTCGTCTCGCTGACTTTTGCTTCGGTATTTCCTTTGGCGACACAACAGGAGAAGTCCTGTTGCTATCTAAGTCGATATCATTCATGGACAAGGTCAAATCTTCATAATCAGGGGTCAGTGGTGTTTGACCTTTCTTCAGAATGCTGTTTTCTGGTTTTGCGATGGAATGTTTATCCGGGTATTTATTTTGAGGCAAAAAAATTCCATTATGTTTAAAAACTTTGACAAAAGTTATGTCGTCCTTGTCTACTGGAACTCGAGGATAAGTTGCCGGGCGATCGGTCCTTTTGACGTATGTAGTTCCTCCATTGGTATGGTCGACGATGACACGCTTAGCGACAGGTGTGTTCGATCGATGCGAGATCTGAGGAAGAGTGGAAGTAGAATTTTTCCGATTGTCGTAAGCAAGTTTCATTTTCTCTTGGTTCTTCCTTACCTGATCGCTATTTCTCCTCATCTGCTCTTGACGTTTAATGAGAAGCTGACCCTCGCTGCTGATACGGTTCTTTTCCATCTGCATTTCGGAGCTGTACTTTTTATTCAGACTAGAAAGCCGTAGATACTCTTTCAGATTCTCTCTTCGGAGTTTGTTCACAACGTCTGTCCTGTTACAAAGCTCCCCTGGGATGCCTTGTCTTAGTTTGGTTGAGATGCTGTTTCTTAATAGATTCTTGTCCACCACGTTATTATGCACCAAATACACGTCCTCTCTGACTTTGTAAATCTTTGTTTTCCCGCGCTCACTTTTAATTGAATTGCTCCTGTCTTTCGAATATCTATCCGATGTTGAGCAGTTCGAGCTATTTTCCTTCTCCTCTGTAATCGGAGATTCTTTCATTTTGAGAAAGTTTCGCTCTGGTGGTGCGTATGTGCTTGTTCTAAAATAAAAACCAAAGTAAGGGATAAGTTCTCCACAACAAGGAACGTCTGACCAACTGACATGTACTACCAAAATAGTTCTACTAGGCACACCGAATCCATAAACTACAGAATTAATAAGTCTGAGAACGGCCTTTGCTTATAACGAGACTTGTAAACAATCATCGAGATAAAAATTTCTTATTGCATACATAAAAAAAACTTTGTCTCTGCGCAGACACACTGGCCCTCTGTTGTGTTTCTTTGAAGAGAGAGAGTAGCTATATTCCTTTTAATTCTGACAAACACGGACTTGACTTCCACCACCTTTAGTGAGTTGTCAAAAGATTACTGAGTATCTTATCAACAAAACCTAAGCTTTCCATCAATCAAATACTTTTTATAATGTACTGACTCAACCCCAAAAGACTTGAAACCATCAAAATGATATACGTTTAACAATTATCTATAAAACGCGAAATTCTCAAGGTTAAGTATAAAGTGTTTTAGAATGAAGTAGCATTTCAAATGTATGTAGTTGGAAACTTGAAAATGGTGGAAATTTTCAATTTTGAATGAGAATACAAAGGTCCAAAGAAAAGGAGTTTCTATATTCTGTAAGCTTTACCTTTAGTAATTACTGTCTTCCATATAATGGTAGATCATGACAAAGTTCAAAACCGGAGTTTCACCGATTGTTTTTAGAAAGTAGCCGTTCTCTCAGATTTCCGTCTCCGTTTTAAGTATCTCCCGTCTTTGGCTAACCAACATTTGTTTGGAGAGGATTTTCCATGTAACATAACAAGAGGTCTTGTACCCAGTCTAATTTATATTGATCTTGTACCCAGTCTAATTTATATTGAACCCAAGTGGCTACTTGACTTTTGGATTTGGACCCGGACAGAAACACGAACTACCTACATATCCTTTTCGCTGATTGGCCAGATTTCTTAAATGCTACCCATACCATACCCTCTCTTTCATTTCCTTATTTTGATTTATAATCTGTTATATTTCTGTCACTTCCTTGTAAAGTACCCCGCATTTTATTACCATTATATATATCTTATTTTCGCGATATAAACACGAGGATGGGATTTATTTGACACTTTATTTGATATATCAATTGGATTTTTATTGAATAAGTACTTTCTCTGACAAACCAATATACCCGTGAAATAGACTTTAACCCGCTCTATCAAAAGGAAATTTGTGACGATTTCCTCATTGCTACAATATTACATTTTCTCATAATAAACACAAGGCTATGTAATTTAAAATATTGTTTGTGGACATATATATACAGAAGTTTAATTTGAAATTTATTTTATAGATTATTTATGATATGCAATGGAGTGAAAAAGAAAAATTCATTTTTTGGCTTTTCATCAATGTTCAGAATATGTCACATGCGTCTTCTTGAAGATGTAGGTTTTACATCATACTCGCTAAGCAAGTGAGAATCACGAATCTTTCGGATATGACGTTACAACGAAGGTTCCTTATCGAGACAGACGTTGGCACATTATAGAACTCTTTGTAATGCGACTTCACCTACAGATGATGACGTCTCATTGCACATGAGTAAAATACTCCCAAAGAGACGTAAAACAAATAAACAAACACAAAAACAAACAAACAAACAAAAAAAAACCAAAAAACAAAAAAAAAACAACCGGAAACTCTGGTAGACATCGAAATACAGCTGTTCATATGCCTCGAAATATATTATTACATAGAACAAACATACCAAGATATTGATTTATTTCATTAATAGACTTCAACTATTTCTTGAAAAACATCTGCATTCTTACAAGAAATCAATAGCTAAGCTCATTTTTATCTAATGTTTTCGTTAAACAAGCTTCAATATGACCTCCATTTAAAACCGATGTCATTCCTTGTATAAACACATGACACTCTCAAACTACCTTTAAAAAGTGCACACTTATCTCTCAATTCATTTGCGAAATTACAGTAAGTAATGTACATTGTATATTAATCGTGCAGAGTAAACAACCAATTGTCGTATGAATACATCTAAAAATTCGTGATATATCAATTCTTGAAAAATAAAACAAAAATTATCAAAATACAGAAATTCTTTGTGTATATTAATATATAGTACAACCAAAACTATCTATATTCTTCATATACAGTAACAACTTATCAAGCATTAATCAAAAATTCATTCTGTGTATTAATAAAGAATTGTATGCCAAACCTGATCAACTTTCTACATACAGAGTATAGCAAAAAATCACATCACACACTGAAAAAGGTACATACCAAAGTCATGCTGGGGTGATGGAAATACAGACAGTTGTGAAGAAATAGTCTAAACCTTGTACACCGCACAGAGGAGATAAAATGTTCTTTCAACAGACAGATAAACCGAGGGGTTTTCATAAAGACAGGGGGTAGATGTGTGGATTAAATGTATGGATAGTTACCGCCGTGTAGATGTTAGGGTCACCACATTCAATGTCGGCCGGCCCCGATCTGTGAAGGACTATTATTGTGACTGGCGACTAGCAATGACTGTAGCGAGAGGCTTCAATGAGATGGTGTTCCATCTTTTTATGACATTATTGCAAAGCAGAAGTGTTTACAAACTTATCTTCAAGGGCTTGATTCTTCTTTATCTGGGCAAACAAGAGGGCATTACAATGCTAGAAATGTATCTATGACAAGACTTGTTTTATAATCGAAAGACTTCGTCGCCTTAGCATTGTCAGGAATTTGGATTCGCTTAAGGTTCCATTTGTCGTCTGTTAAAATGCTGCAAAGTGACGTCTGCCAATTGTGTATACATTCTCACAATAGAAATATACTCTAGTTTAAACTTCTCACAATAGTTAATTCAAATTGATTTCTTGGGTAAACATCGCTATGAATTATTACAGCTTGCGTCGGGGATTTTTTATTAAATCTCTAATGAAGCGTCCCTGTACATGTTCCCCTAAACCTCAAGGAGCAAGCCAATATTCCTGGCTAGATTTAAAAGGATTAGAACCCGGATCCAATTATGTTAGAGAGGCAAAAATTAGTTAAACATAAATTTTGTTTAAAGATGCAGTTCTATTCTATATCTTGTTCTTTTGGAAAGTTTGAATTATGAGGCATCCATTTTGACATCCATCCACTAGTTTTGATGATAATTTGAATGGTAATTTCACAAAAACATTCACTNAATCCATCCACTAGTTTTGATGACCATTTTGAATGGTAATTTCACAAAAACATTCACTATAAACTTAACCCGTTTAAAATTGTTACATATTTTGTGAAGTAATGTAAATTTAATAATGAACAAGGTAAAATCGTTTCATATGATTAAACAATTTAATTCCACCTAACGGGTATCTGAAATCTGAACTAAGGAAGATAACCCATAGTCAGTTATAAATGTTTCATGTCTTGAAGCATTTAAAGAAAAACCCAACTCATTTTAATGTATTCCAAATTCGGTTTGATTTATAGTTTATTTTCCACATTTAATTCCATGTTGTCCATCCAAAGAGGTCTCAAGGTGACATATACAACATACAGGAATTTTTATTTTTCTAACTACCACTAATATGTAACTTAGGAAGGGGTACGATATGTTTCAGTGGTAATTAAAGAAAATTAATCTTTTCTTCACTAAGTATGGCCATTCAATGTTCCACATATTTTAACATTACCACGAACTACTTAATCGTATTGCAACACGGGACTTTAACTTCTTTAGGAGAGAAGTAAGATGAATGTTTTTATATACGTGTATTGAATCTTATCCCACGAACTGTATTTCTTTATCTCTGAATATATTCATGTCAATGACTTTATTTTAAAAGTTGGCTTTGTGTCAATGAGAAACGTAAGAGAAATCAATAAAAAAAATCTTTTTTTGGTGTCATGTGCTTCGAGTTGATTTGAATCCAGAGTGCTATTATAATTCTTCCAGTCAAATAGATTATCAAGAATTTGGTCATAATTCATTTCTATTTATCATCTATCAAAGAATTCCAATGTGATCGTGTATATTGCACTGTTGTGTTTCCCTGTGATACAACACATACTTAGCAGTATAAATATACGCGTAAAGGTAAATCATTGATTACAGATTCGATATAAAATCCTTCTGATTCACATATAAAAAAAAAACACTCACTAACATCGATATTAACACATTGAAAAGGAGGGTTTTTTGTTAAAAACAAATGCAAGAGAACAACACAAAACTCACCTGTTTTATATTTTACATACCATCAAGGCATCATTTCAATTAATCCTGTTTTTCACTTTTGAATGCTGTCAAAGAAAAGCGAGTGTTCATCCGGTCTGCCATTGTAAAAAACTGTTTTTTAAAAACGTTATGTCAATCGGAGTGTATTAAAGTCTATCTTACAATAAATCGCCTAA
Source organism: Ostrea lurida (assembly GCA_903981925.1). Taxonomy (NCBI): domain Eukaryota; kingdom Metazoa; phylum Mollusca; class Bivalvia; order Ostreida; family Ostreidae; genus Ostrea; species Ostrea lurida. Next base: position 18,082 of record CAJDSM010027734.1, on the reverse strand, counting down.
AGTTCTTTCCGTAACCTCTTAATGCTATTAATTTCAACAACACAAACTTAAGAAAAACCGTTGTGAATCAAACAATGAAAATTAGAGATTGCGTGCACGTGCACAGAACTACTGCTTGGGCTTATCATGATTACAAGTCTGGAAATGTGATCAGTAGGATTATTAGTAGTGCCGCATCAAATATAGTCTGCACATCATAACAGTTACATGTAGGCACACATTTTCCACCAAACCCGACAATCAGGATGAACAAGGATTCCGAGTCCGAGCTGTATCCCTGCTCAAAACTATCCAATAGACATCGATAATTCTTTGGTTCAACAAGGAGATTCTCTCTCTCTCTCTCTCTCTCTCTCTTCTCTCTCCTCTCTCTCTCTCCTCTCTCTCTCTCTCTCTCTCTCTCCTCTCTCTCTCTCTCTCTCCTCTCTCTCTCTCTGTGTTGAAAACCCACCTTCTCCATCTCTGAAGATCTCAATTTGTTGGTGCATTTTCAACATCTCTTACCATGCCCATTTACACGTACTAGAAACCAGCAACTGTTTACACAACAAGCAGATTTTACGATCATCCCTTCCCCATCCCACAACATGTTTATTCATCAGTCACAGTAGCAACCACCTTGATCAAATATATAAGAATGGTCATTGAAGTAAATGACAATTAACAAACATATATATAGACTAGGGACAATATTATGCTCATAACACCGGTTTAACAAAAGGTTTTACATCATGCACCGAAAGTAAAAATACAATACGGATAATATGGATGTGTCCCCAAGCTATAATATGTGAAAATACATAATCCAAACACGTACCAATACATGCAGACATATTTACATATGTAAAATTACTTAATCAAGAAATATATCCACAATTGTAAACATATGTACCACAAAATGAACTCCGGCTGGAATACCCTTTGGTATCCTGCCGGTCCCAAACCCGGATAAAAGAAGAGGAGAGTTGGGTGTGGTGCTAGCAACTCCACCCCGTAAAACTTTTCCCAACCACAGAAACAATCCAACAAACGCCAGGTCGGGAAGATTCCTCCCTAAAAGTGTTCATTAAGTGTGATGAAAGCGAGGCTGAAAGAAAGCCTTCAGGAAGCCAGTTCACCGACAAACCTTTTGACGACTAAGACAACAACCAGGATAGGGACCAGGGACACCCGAACCCTATACGAAACAGCAAAATCAGCACAAGTGGCGAGTGAAATACAACATCAATATCTTTGGATTATGTGAAACAAGATGGTCAGCAGAGGATGCTTACTCCTCCATGGCCCCTGATCGTGTCTTCGCTTTTGTCGGAGGTCCGTATTGCCCTACACTCGAGTTTGTATATATCTTTTTTTAGGACTATGATTACGTTTACCACATTGTTTACTTCGCCAATTTACATGGAATGGTAGCGGTCAGTTGAGATTAGCATCAGAGAAGACCATCATATATCTTTTTTTAGGACTATGATTACGTTTAACACATTGTTTACTTCGCCAATTTACATGGAATGGTAGCGGTCAGTTGAGATTAGCATCAGGGAAGACCATCATATACTCTGGACATGAGGACTTCGGCCATGACCATACCCAGGTAGTAGCATTCCTTAAGTCACCAGAAGCAACCAGAGCACTGATGGCATAGGAACTAGTCTCACCACGACTCATGACAGCTAGGTTCAACTCCAAGGGAAGAAAGACCACCATAGTTCAATGATATGTACCAACAAACACAGCAGATGAGGAAGAAAAAGAAGACTTCTACAGCTCCCTACAGTATCTACTAGACAAAACACCGAGGAGGGATATACAAATCGTCGTGAGAGACATGAACACCAAAGTGGGAGATGATAACGTCAACAGAGAGCGCATTATGGGAATACATGGAGTAAGCATATTTAATGAAAATAGAGAACTTTTCGTGGAGTTCTGCGAATTCAACGACCTCGTCATATGAAGCACAGTATACCCACATAAGAGTATCCATAAAACAACATGGACATCCCCTAACGGTAAAAATCACCCAGTAGCTGTACGAATATTCAACATGTCAAGTCATCTACAGTGGCAGATTAACAGAAGACTGGCGTGAAGCAAGACTGCATCACGGCTATCACCAACAATCTTGCTGAAGGTTATTGATTGGATCATGCGACAGACCACTAAAGACAACAACACACGCATACAGTGGACACTCACCAAGCAACTTGAAGATCTAGGTTTTGCTGATTATGTTGACCCTCTTTCCAACAAACAAAAACACGCTAAGACGAAATTAATCAAACTTGCCGAGANCAACATGCAGCAAGGCCCACTACAGCCCCACTACAGCCCCACTACAGTCCCACTACAGCCCCACTACAGCCCCACGGATAGACATCATTAAAACAGACCGCTTCACATATCTTGGGGGCGTGATCAACAAAGAGCAGGTGATGACATCAAGAGCCGCATCAACAAAGCTAGGCATGCATTCAAACAACTCTGCCGGTCCATTTGAAGATCCAGTGAATTATCTCCTCACCAAGATCAGGATCTTCATCACCAATGTGAAGGCAGTCCTCCTTTGTGAGTCCGAAACGTGGAGAGTGACCAACACCAACTTAACAGACTCCAGGCATTTACGCTATAACTTCCATTAGACAATCGATATAACATTGCATGTCCCTGGATGCCTGCATATTATATTGAAAAAATGTCAATATCCCAATTTCTTTTTATCCTTCTGTCGACCAACTCTTCCTAAAGAATCATGCACATTATTCATTGAACAAATCTTCAAATACTTTAGGAAAATTTTGCCTTCTCTGATTCAGTAAACATATAGAAAAAATGTAGTACGTTTAGAATTCACCGACCTTTGGTGATTGATCCAACATTTGTAATGAAATTCTTTTCATCGTCTGTTGTCGGCATTTGTTTGTTGTCATTTTTGACAATTTCTCGAGAACTTTTGACGTAGTTCTTGAGAAGTTTTTAATAACACCGGCCCTTCTTCTTGTTTTTCCTGTGATGCCTCTGAGAAGAAAGCGTGATGTTTCGTTAGACGTGTAAATAAGTCATTACTGTTTTGTTTTTTTTGGTTTTTTTTACAATAAATTCAGTGGATAGACAAACGTTGAAAATAATAAGGATACTAGCTCAACCAGACTAGGAAGAATAAAAAGCCAAAAAGAGAGAATGAAAATTGCCTCAGCCAGTTAAACAACGTTTAAATGGGGGAAAAATATATAGCAACTTGCTCTCAGCAGGACACAAGCTACAATAGCAAATCTCCCTATATCTACAGGCAATATCCGACACGAGCAACAACTCGTGAGCGCTCCTTTGCACAGTTCTTTATGGAAGTAATGTTTGATGGTAATGTCCAGTTATTCATCTTTCTTCATATTATATCTATCATGGTAATGATATTATTGTTAATAAGGCTACAATTTTCACGGATTAAGAAAACAAATAATGCAATTTAATATATTGCAAAAGTTTTAATACTATTGTAATCTTTTTCACAGAGAGTTTGCATATTTATCGGCACTTGAGAGTTCTTTTTACAAGGTAAGTTCAATGATAAACTAAAGTCAAGAAAAAGATTTCTAGCAATTTCACTTCAGTATCAAATTTTATACTGTACAAATCTTTTGTGTGGTAGGACTACATCCGACCCGAGGTAAAATGGGGACACCTTGCAGTGCGATTCTGAAGATAAAAATCAGTGCACAGTATTACACTGGGATAAAAGAGTTTATGCATCTTTTGAACAACAAAAACATGAAATCAGTAAGTAGAGCTTTGTCTGAAGAATATCATAACCAATGCATAAAATACAAAGCTGGTGTATTTTGTAAGATTTGGACGCTTCAGGGAATTTTCCTTGATATAAAAAGTTCCTGTATGATTTAAGAAACAGGTCTGTTTATTATATTTTGTTTCACGTCCCCCTTTAGCATATGGAGACATTACCACTATCGTGGAAGGGCTGCAAATTTGGGCCTGTGCTCGGCGCTTATGGTCATGCGCAGGGAGGAATCTTTATCGTGCAAAACTTGCAGAGACACGGGACCTCGGTTTTTGCAGTCTCATCTGAAGGACAGCCCCATTTAGGGTAGCTGAGTGGTACCTAATGCATGGACCTCGGGTTTGATACCCGATTGTCAGAGATTTTCCTCTCCTTCTTTACAATAGAAAGCCCATTCATACTATTTACTGTAATGCACCAGGGACTATCAAAATGTGCTCATCAACTAATTGCCATTTTAGTGATATACAGTAGGTATGGGCAATTACTACAATCAGACTATGGGGAACTCTTCAATATTAGGAGATAAAACAATCCTTTAATGGAAGTCCTCATTTGAACAGAAAATTTAATGTTTTTGTTTTGGAATTTTCATATCTAGACGGTGATCAATGCAAAATTAATAATGATATAGAGTAAGTTGACAGTCAGATCTCTTATTTGAAGCAACAAAAAAAAAACAAACAAAAAACCCAGTACATTAATTGCTAGAACAGGTCGAAGCAGAATGTAAATTTCAATACATGAATTATAATGGACTGCTCCAGGATTCGGTTAAGGCGTCGGTCCAAATATCCATCCGAATCGAATCTCGGCCAAGGTTAGAAAGTTAAATTCATATACAACAACGGTTTTCGTAAGCATTGGAACCTATAAATGTGTTGTGCTCATATATTTACAATTAAAACGAAGTTAATAGTATAAGCTATTCGGAAAAACACGCGAGAAAGACTTCAATAATAATGGGAAATAAATGCGCTCCCTGATTACAACGACATTAAATTGTTCATAAAAATAAACTACATGTCATGAGTCTCAATGCCAATGAGAGAATAGGAAATAAGCTAATCCGAGATTCTCCTCAATCTACACAAGTGCCCTCTAGCCGTGGTATTTGCAACATTTGGTATCATGTGTGATTAGCGTATAGGTAGCTTTACTAGTATGTGTTAACACAGTCTGTGGATACCTCGATTATGCATTCTTGCTTTTTTGATAGACTGATTTTCAAGTTACATTTTGCCATACGAACTGTGGGGAGCTAAACCCTTGTCGTTAAATAAGGTTATTACTGCATTATATCATTCTGATGTATACTGTTTTTCTATGTCATGTGCTGGGATAAATTACATTGTTTTAAACCCTAGTGTTCATGTGCCATACTGTTTAAGCTTTTTACTTTATTAAAAACATGGAGGGATAGACTAATTTTCTAGCTTGTGTCTTCTTTCTTTATTTCATAACGCAACAAATTTAACATTTTGCAGTCTTATTTTCTATGGGCGAGAGGTAGACATACACAAATATACTTATAAAGATTGTAAATTTCATCATTATTTTTAAAACACGAATCAGAAGTGCTTGTATTTAAAAATATAATAAAGTATTTAATTCTGAAATTAGCAGACGCACAGCAAGTAAGAAACGATAATCCGCTAACCTTCTGATTCAAATGAAGTATTAAAACCATTAGTGAGTATGATTTATTTTTATTTTGAAAAATACATGCATCTCTCTCAAAATAAAGTCCCTTATTCATATAAATTAGCTACCTATATACAAACAATCCAATCACTCCTATTACTTAAATATGCACAAGAATTTGTTGGCAAGGTTTATCACAGAAATCATTCCAAAACAGTAAAAGTACGAAAAAAATCTTTATAAGCAAAACAATGTGGACGGATATTCACATGCATATCACAGATTAAGCTTATATACTGTCATTCATGATAAATACATATTTGCCTGTTTCAATGTACAAGTCTGTCGAGAAATCGAAAATCCTTGGTTTGAGGAAATAAATCCAAAGGAGTGCTAAAAATAGTAGTTATGACGTAGTAAAACACGAACACCTCAAAACAAAACCTGCGTTTATGGAATACTCAGTGTCTGTAGGACACCCATAGTAATAATGCTATTCAGATAATTCAATAACAATTGGATTTTATGATACAGTTAAATTACAAACAAGACAAATAAATAAAACAGTTTTGTCTCCACATGTGATGAATAAGTAATAAATGTAAAGTTTTAACTTTTACGCAATCATCTCTCTATACTAGGAAAATACGCTTTCACCGAAAGGCATCGAATAGTCAAACTATTCACCATTAATACAAATACATGTAACAAACTTTTGTCCCTTTGTACATATGAGGACTTAAAGTTGTGGCACTTTCATATTCCCATCGTGTATTGAAACTAATTAAACACACCAGTACTGTTTGTTTTCAGTTTCAACATCCAGCTTATATTTCCTTTCCACTGTCAGCGTATGAGTATTACAGAGATCAGAAATCATTCTCACCAGCTTCACATTTGCAACAGAATAATTTCAATAACTATACTACTATTAAATTCTCCCGATTCGTCACGATTCCACTGTCTCTAACACCGTGTTATCGTCATCTAACGAGTTAATGTTCGTCGATCGACTTCGCGCCATCATGGCGGTCTGTTGACGTAGTTGAGCCTCTTCCTTGAGGAACTCGGTGTAAACTTTCGGTTCCACGAAAACGAGGCCTGCTCGTGGTCTTACATCACCGTCAAACTTGGGTGTCCAATTGGCTGAAAATAGTCTGTCGAGAAATCGAAAATCCTTGGTTTGAGGAAATAAATCCAAAGGAATACTTTGTTACTTCGCTATTTTATATGTATATGTAGGACTTCTTTTCCAGAATTATATACATATTATACTCCTGAAGAATTATTGAAACTTNATACTTTGTTACTTCGCTATTTTATATGTATATGTAGGACTTCTTTTCCAGAATTATATACATATTATACTCCTGAAGAATTATTGAAACTTGTCGAGTATACTCAATCGGCCTTCTGATATATCAACGCCAAAATTCAAATACACTTACAATACATGAATATAAACTAGAGACATTTTGCACATAATACATTATATCGCTGTTTCTAAAGTAAAAACTATTCTATGAAATTTCTATGTTATACATGTAATTTAATCATGCTTTATCAAAGTATTAAAATTACACAGTTCGTCATTCTCCTCTAAAGGCATTCGCTTGAAATTAATAACTATATGTAATAAGCATCTTGGATTTAAACACATGGGATTAATGATTTTTTTTATCAAACATGCATAAATACATAGGCATCGTCCGCTCTACGATTCTACAATAAATGACGTCATTATGAGCAGCAGGTATGCATGGACTGTCTACAGTTTAACTCACCAAACAGCTTAAAAAACCAGGACTGAAACATGGCAACAAGAAAACAATTTAATTTATACTGGCAAAACAGAAACTTGAAATGAAAATCGCAAGTTATTCAGAAATTCTATCAAAATACCAGTTGAATGTTTGATAAACCGGAAACAGCCCAGCCATGCATATTTAAAAATACATTATAGTTAATCAGCATACAGTAATTAGATGATTAAACAAGAATATTTGTTAATACACATGTAGTTTGTTCCCTCTAATATAGAAGTTTCCATGTGATATTCTGACATGCTTAAGCCCTGAAACGGACCAATAATGGGTTGGTTTTTGTTATTGTCATCTTAATGTACCGCACACCTCTAGCTAACTCACCTTCAAAATAATCTAAAATAAACAGAGTACCACGTGATTATATGACTACTTCCATAAGTAAGCGTCTAGATAACGATGTTATATTATACATAAATTACTTGCTAACTATAACTTAATCCTTATTTATACCAAATTTCATCTTCTTTGAGAAGAGTTCAAACTGAGACGTCTTATCAGATGGAAACGTGTCGTTTGGTTTGATTGACACGGGTCTATCCATGGAATTCAAGTTTGAACAAAATGACATTTTTGCTACTTTTCAGGGGAATTCTTACTTCTTTTTTATCTGCATAACTAGTTTTGTCTGTACTACACATCACATTCATACATATGTGTTATGATAATCTCAGAGTACAGTACTACAGTGAAACTGAAAGCAGCAACACTTGACAGTATACAGTAAGCGCGACCTTCTCCAAACTAAAGCAGACGATACTTGGAAAGCTTCTTGAAACATACAGGGGTTAATATGGTTAATTTCAGTCTAGCTTTGCCTGCATTTCGCAGTGTACCTGATAATGAGCCAGATTTATGAAATAACAAGGATTTGACACTACACTGTGAAGAGTCTTTCGATGCTTTGCCTGTGAAAAATAATGCGACTGTCACTACAAGACATACATGCATATAGAAAGTGATAGGTCGCATGCAAGTGCTTTACGCTGAAAAAGATACTAATATACTGATAAAGCATATCTATTAAAAAAAGATGGTAGAAATANTTACGCTGAAAAAGATACTAATATACTGATAGAGCATATCTATTGAAAAAGATGGTAGAAATCTTTTATTGATGAAAATACTCACAACCATGTCTACTACATGGAACTTTGTTGAAAATTAAAAAAANACTCACAACCATGTCTACTACATGGAACTTTATTGAAAATTAAAAAAACAAAACAAATTATTTTTCAAATGCACACAAACTGAAATAAAATGTTTTTCAAAGCATACTATTCTTCAACTTAGGAGGAATCATAAGCTAACTATCATTTATATTACAGCATTATCTAAACTAAGGAACCCAAACTCTTGGGATAAGATAGCTCGTTCATCATCTAATAATCAATGAGAGTTATCTCTCTTGAAACTTTACACTATGTGTGCTCGGTGGGCGCGTATCATCATGCTATTAGACAAAGCAATCTAAATCATGCATACCATAGGCACCATCATCCGTCTTTTTTACCCGTCTTAGTCCAAATTCGGTCATATGAACACTGAGATCTTGGTCCGTGGAATTGCTATACTGAGCGCGGGATCCACTAATGGAGGACATCATGGACTTGGGCCTGGAGCCAGAAGTACTACCTAGGCTCTGGACACGAGGCGTCGAGGATTTCATAGGACCAAGATTTCGTGATTTACCTAAGGTCAAGTGAAATCAATCATATTGTGCACAAGAACACTAATATCCATTCATCTGCTTTTTATTGTAATTTCCATTACATTTGAAAATCTTTCATATTACGCCAAATGAATGGGTATATGATCCTTCTGAACACTCTGCCACACGGTGCTAGTGATTGCCACCATGCAAAACTAAACATGTCACATAGATACAATCAGCCTTTTCCCAATAGTATACACTTACTATATTCGCTACTAGTATTCAACCTCATATCTGCACCTAAAGTATACACGTTTATTGAAGCAAATAAGACAAAAATACCAGCAAATTACAGAAAGATCATGCATAGAAAAAAGTAATTTATATGATATAAAGTAAAGATCGTGCACAGATACTCACTGAAGCCATTTTCTGATCCATTCCCGTATACTTTCATAAGCCGTCTTCTTAGTTCCTCTTCCTTCCTCTTGTGCCAATCTGTGTGCTTATCTTTTCGCGTCTTCTCACGTTCCTCGAAAAACCTCTGACGCTCATCCATCCTGAAACCATATACAGACCAAATTAGAAACAGGGTATGTTAATATTTATTAATACATGTTATAAGTGTTTTCTAGTACGAATTAAACTTTTCATCTCTGATAGATTTGTAGCTAATTCAGTAGTCTCCCTTTCATCTGTAACAATGTCGACCTGTAGCATACATGTACATTCTTTGAAGTGCATGGAAAATTTGGTCATTTGAACGTGAATTTTTCTGGTTTTTATGCTACACTTAACGATTATTAACAATACACTTCGATTTTACTGCTAAACTCACTCTTCTTCGTCCTTGAGCTTTCGGTAGCTATGTGGCCGTGAATTGTGCATGATGTCCGACCTCTCCTTACGGTAAGATTTGTCCAGACTGACGTTCGTCTCCTTAGCGTCTCTCAGTGTTTGATCGGCCTTTTCCTTGAAGCTATCATATATCTCTTCTGTCCTCCTTGTGATATTAGAAATTCTACCATCGATGTCCTGCTTCTCTTTACTGTCTTGATCCTGATTTAGAAATTATGATACAATTCAATTATTCAACACATAGGCATTACATCCCAAACACGCGTTTCTCTAGACGTATTCATACTAAAAGTACCCACATCTTTTCTTTTCAGACTCTGTGCAAGGTATTCCGATCGACTTTCGACTCCTTTTCTCGTTTCTGAGGTCTCTCGTCTAACCTTATTCGTCTGCTCCTGCAATCATAGTACTTATGTACATTAGTCAACGTGATCTTCGTTTCCGTTTGAAATATTTTCGTATCTTAAAGATTTTTCCTTTGTTATCATAAACTTTATTCACGAGGAAATCTTATAATATGCCTTAGTATTAATCTATACATAACCACTGACCAAACTTGAGTGATCCAACTTACCCTCACAGTTTGATCCTCATCATAGTACTGCGAGACGAACCTCAGCTGGTCTGAAAGACACAATATACAATATTTTATTATTATCATTTTATTATGCACATTTATATAGCGCCCTATATAATTTAAAAAAATACCCTAAGACGCTTTACATAACTCTTTTGTTTATCTAGTATCAAAATATGCAAATAAATTCAAATTTATTTGAAACGAGATGCCTTAGGAATTTCTTATATAACATATTTCATACATGTACATTATATAAAATGATATTGAATAAAGTGCTTTTTAGCAGACAGGGTTCAAATCAAAAGGGTGAACAAAACAATTCTTGTGGGAAAAGCTGGAGTATCAAAATTAAGTCTTCATATTTGTCTACCAATACAGATGTGAATACTTTTCTTCAACATTNTCATATTTGTCTACCAATACAGATGTGAATATACCAGATCAATCTTTTCTTCAAAATGTTTATTAGTCTTGAAATAGAAATAAAAATTGTTAATATGCAGTGCAAAAACCAGTGTTACCTGGGCCAGTTGAGTTTAAGTCTGAATTTTCTGTATAAAGTTCAGAACAGATAATACATTATAGCCAACATTTTGTTAAACATAAAGTTAAATGTTTAGATACACTATTTAACATTGCAAACAACATGCACATTTGTAAATTTTAAAGCAAATGATTAAAATTGCGTTAATGGCATATAGGGAATTGCAGAACTCACCTCTGAGATAACTGTCCCAGTTATCCACCACACTCATCTCAAGATCATTTTCGCTTTCTCCTGGAGTACTGTGTTTATATACATCCATCATCTTACTGAACAACACAATATCATGCATGGGTCCTGTGTATATCTGAGCCCGTTTTAGTTGATGCATTTGGCGAACAAACCGTCTCTGATCCTGATACCGGCGCACGCTCTCTTGAATGGAGGCCACTCGTCTTGGCACATTTTTCCTGCGCACAGACGTATCTAAACGTTCCATGTCTGCTAGAGTAAGATTGGACTTAGATTTTGCCTTGACTGCTGTGAGTTTGTAACTTGGTTTTTGTGTTCTTCTTAGTTGCTGTAAAAGATATTGTTCTTTTTGTCTGTTCCTTGCAAGTTGTGCTCTTTCAATTCTTTTAAGTCTGTTTTGAAAGTTAATGTCAGTTATTATATCGTCGTCATCTTCTTCTGAAGATTCGGCATATTCGTTGTGTTGTTGAGAATGACCGTTAGTCAACACAGGGGTTTTCGAACGAGAATTGTCACGACTTTTCAATCCTGGTTGAATAACTTCACTGTCTGGAATTTTTGAAGCTTTACGTCTGCTTCTCGACTGTCTCTCCGGCGAATCCTGATACCTGGAGGTATCTGGAAGTGTTCCTTGTCTAGATTGCTTGCGACTTTCAGCTAACCTTAGAGCTACTTCCTGGCTTTCATGAGAGTTCTCCGGAAATTCAAATTCATCTTCTTCGTCTTGTTTGTGAGTATGAACAACCCTTGGCTTTGGGGATTGAAGGTAAGAGTTCTTCTGATGTGGCGAATGCTCCTGGGAATCAACAGGCGAAATAGAAGGACTTAACACCAAACTACGTTTCGTATGTGATTGATTCTCCTCTGTTTGAGAATTGCGCTCTTCTAATTGCGACTGGTTTCCTGAATCCCTGCTTGGTTTAAGTTCGATTTCCTGAAACTCAGTTTTTTCACGCGTGTTTGGACGCCCACTATCCCTTGAAGAAACTTTATTCTTATTTTCCTCCCTAGAGGGTCTTCGAGTTATCTTGGGCGTACTTGTTGTAGCAGGCCCAGATTGTTTTGATTTCTTACTTTCTTTCTTTTCCTTGGTCTTTCCCTTTTCACCAACCGCTGTTTTCTCTTTTGCTAATATCAGATGCTTATCTAAATCTTCTTCCTCAGCTACCGATCCTGGTGTGTGAACTCCACTGTCGACTCGATCATTTACAATATCATCCGTGTCATGTGTATATTCTTGAATCTCCTCCTCCCTTTGAAGCTTGTCAGCACTTTCCTTTCCTTTCTTTTCACCTTCTTCTTTATCAACAAAAGTATTTTCCTTTTCTGGGTTAGTTTTCTTAGATTTTTCAGATTTGCTAACGGTTGATTTTTCTTTCTGTAATCCTTTCTTTTCCTGTTTTCCTTCTTTGGCCTGTGTAGCACTAACACGTTTTTCTGGTGCTAACTGTTTATTCTCGTCTTCTTTTGGATCAAGCGTTGTCTTTTCTTTCTCCTTTTTGGCTTTCTCAGTAGATTTTTTACTTTTGTCAACTTTGCTAACAGTTGATTTTTCTTTCTCTAGTCCTTTTGCTTCTTGTTTTCCTCCATCTTTAGAGGTATGCACTTTTTTATTGTCCTTTTTTGGAGTCTTTGGAACGACTGCAATTTCAGGTTTTTCTTCTCCCTCCTCTTCCCTGTTTCCTTGTCTTTCGTCACTTTCAACTTTGTCAGATTCCTTTATCTGTTTTTCAACCGATTTCGGAGTTGCAGGGTTACTTCTGTCTTTAGCTGATTCTTCTTTTACATCAGTTTCTTTTGTAGTACTTTTCGACGACCCTTTCTTATCACTCTTTGGGGTAGATGGAGNCTTCTGTCTTTAGCTGATTCTTCTTTTACATTAGTTTCTTTTGTCGTACCTTTCGATGATCCTTTCTTATCACTCTTTGGGGTAGATGGAACACTTTTCTGTTCTTTAGCTATCTGCTCTGCGTGTTCTTTATCTTTTGCTTTGCTAGGTGATTTGGGGGATATGTCCTCGTTATCTACCTCAGTTTTTTCTTCGTTTCTAGTCTTTTTGTTTTCCTTGTCCTTCTCTGTTTGTGATTTTTCTTTATGCTTCTTCGATGGTTCTTTACCTTCATCAACTGTTTTAGCAGCTACGGCAGCTTTCTTTAATTTTTCTGTCTCTGTATTTGCTTCTTCAGCTTCTTCACGCAGCTTTTCTGCCTCTTTCTGTGACTTTTCTGCCTCTCTTTTCGCTTTCTCTGCCTCAATTCCACTTTCCTTTGTTGTTTCGTCTTCCTCTTCCTCTTCTTCTTTGATTGTATTGGGATCTTTTTTCCCTTTCTTGTTCTTGGCAACTGCGGCCCCAGATGCTACCGCCTTTTCGTCTTTTTTAGTTTTCTCCTTCCCCTTTCCTTTACTACTTTCTTCTTTACTGTCTTTTTTCTGTTTTGCTGATTTATTCTTTTGTTGGTCTTGTTTCTCTTTCTCTTGTTTAGTTTCCTCAACTGCTTTGGCAGCTACGGCAGCTTTCTTTAGTTTTTCTGTCTCTGTATTTGCTTCTTCAGCTTCTTCACGCAGCTTTTCTGCCTCTTTCTGTGACTTTTCTGCCTCTCTTTTCGCTTTCTCTGCCTCAATTCCACTCTCTTTTGTTGTTTCGTCTTCTTCTTCTTCCTCTTCTTCTTTGATAGTATCAGGGTCCTTTTTCCCTTTCTTGTTCTTGGCAACTGCGGTCCCAGCTGCTACCGCCTTTTCGTCGTTTTTAGTTTTCTCCTTCCCCTTTCCTTTACTACTTTCTTCTTTACTTTCTTTCTTCTGTTTTGCTGATTTATTTTTTGGTTGGTCCTTCTTCTCTTTTTCTTTTTTAACTTCTTCAGCCGCTTTGGCAGCTACGGCAGCTTTCTTAACCTTTTCTGCCTCTTGATCTTGTTTAGCCTTTTCCGCAGCAGCTTTCGCTAATTCTGCTTCTTGATGTGCTTTTACAGCGTCTTTCTTGGCTTCCTCAGCTTCTTTTCTTGCTTTTTCCGCTTCCTTATCTTTCACAAAACCTTTCTTTTTTCTAACAACTTTCTTGCCTTTTACTACAACTACTTCCTCGTCACTTTCTAACTTTTCCTCTTTATCAGTTTTCTTCTCCTCTTTGTCTTTGCCCTTATCTTCCTCTTTACAATCCTTTTCTTCTGATTTATCAACCTTTTCTTCTTTATCGCCCTTCTTGCCTTTCTTATCTTCGTTTTTCTTATTTTCTTTGTCCTTTTCTTCAGCAACGACAGCAGCAGCAACAGCTGCTGCAGCTACAACTCCTTCCTTATCAGATTTCTCGTCTTTGGAACCTTTATTTTCTTGTCCCTTTCTTCTTTGGCCTCTTCGCTTTTGTTTTTTCTCTTCTTCCTTTTGTTTTTTCTCTTCCTCTTGCTGTTTCTTTTCCTCTTCTTTTTTCTTCTTTTCTTCCTCCTTTTTAGCTTTTATTTCCTCTTCTTTCTTTTTCTTTTCTTCCTCTTTCTTGGCTTTCTCTGCTTCTTTTTTCTCTTTTTCTAGTTCTTTCTTTGACTTTGGTTTCTCTTCCTTCTCTGATGCTTCGGGGTCTTCCTGTTTTTCTGATTTCTTGTCCTGATCTACCCCTTCCTCCTCTTCTTTGTGACTTTCTAGATTACTTTTTCTGGATTTAGCCGATTTAGTGTCCCTTTTGTCTTTTTTATTAAGAATATTTTCAATATCACCTCCAGATTTCCCTCCTTTTGATTTAATATATTCTGCAGTTTCGTTGTTTTCTTTCAATATAGCAGCATCATATGGAGTGTAAGATTTATCCTGAAAAACAAAACACAAAAAAATTATAATAGATATTTTGAAAATACCATTATTTAATATGTACGACCTACCTTAACTGTTGTATCTTAACTATCATTCTCATGAAGATAAAATTTTACATACACATAATAATCCTTTACTCAGCGATTATAATAAAGTATGTAATCAGCACTCACTTCGTAATACAATTAAAACCAAGATCTTAAATTTCACAAACTAGATGTTACTTACGAAAACAGACAAACGACCGTAGAGACACAGCAGAGTAAAATTAAACCGATTAGAATGTTAATGATCACTGCCAGACCAATCAGTAATCCACACTTAAATAGCATCTGTTCTACGATGCATTTCACAAGTTTAGAAGTTTATTGTTTTTGTGAGTTCTTAGTCTAAACCCTCTCAAGACGACAAAAGAATGATCGTTTTTATCAATCTCCCATGTGTTTTTCTGTGGATAGTTGTAACTACGTATGACTGTGTTCTTAAGACATTTACTGAACACTAACCCCGTAAAGGTTATCTGATCATACTGACAAACTACCAACGATAAGTTTAAAAACTTTAAATGCACCAAAGCGCAGTATTGATCGTTCATAGTATAAGATGCCTTTTAAAAATCAAAATGTTTATTTTTGCGCTGCAGAATTGATTTCATGACCATTTCCATGACAACCATTGCACACACACACACACACGCACGCACGGCACACACATTAAATAGTGCTGAGTGAAAGGTGATCAAATAAATCAAAAGGGACATTAGGACTTTTCGTAGTGAGAATGTGTTTCGTACATGGTTAGAAAGGAAGATTATCCACACTTATCTGAATTAAAAATTCAAAATCTCTCATAAATAAGAATACAAGTAATCTAAATATAGCATCAACACACAATCTACATGCATTTCATCCACTCAAAACACAATACAATCATCTAACAATTTTTACCTTCACTAGACTAGAGCAATATATCCTCTCTCCAGTATGTATCTAAGTACTTAGTTTACAACAATTTGAAACAAGGTAAGCCTAATGCACTGCCTTCCTACCCTATCAATATATCTAACTTCCAATACAAACTCTATTTCGGCAGATTTAATGACAAGATTATCTTGAGCAAACAAGTCTTGCTTTTTTCTTTAGAGAAAATCCATATTGCTTTATCCTCTCCAGTAAATAGAATTTGAAGTCTGTGTAACTAAACTCTTTTATTATTCACACTCAGCTTTATATAGAACCTTTAATTTTCCGCGTCTTCTTCACAATCGTACATTTCGGCATTTCAATGGAAGCCCTTCTTGTATACCAGTTAAAAGGTTAATTACAAAACTGTAAAGAAATTTGTTAAACACCAAACTGTTAGATTCTAATGCATGTGACGTTATTGTATGTCTCAATCACAGATATTTACCTTGGCCGAGTCTTTCTTATTCTGAGAATCACAAACAAATTTTTTAGGTCGTTTACAAAGATAATTGCAAAAATTGCAAGGTAACTTTAGTTTGCGTGAATTAAACTGAATGTGCCTGTTGGTTTTTTTTTTAAATTGACAGCAAATTATAACGACATATCAACTATGTGCTGGAATGACTAATACGATTGTTAGAATACGTGTTACATAAAGCTCATCATTTCCATGTTTCCTTTTCTCTGAGGATGTATATTCATGTAGCTATGCCAGTTCAGAAATTAATACATTCGGAATTACCAATTACAGAGAACCTTAACGATATTTCGATGTGTGTTAATTTTGTTTAACTTTAATAATATTCCCAAATGAATGCAAATTATGCTTATATAAGCTATGTAAATTAGATTTCAATCCATCTGAAATTATTGTTTCCATATATCTTCCGAAAATCTGTATGTTGTAAGGAGTGTTTATAAACACATTACTATATATAATACAATTTATCTGTAAACAATCCTTGCCGTCAAAATGTTGTTATAGTTTTAATATAGATTAACACACGGAAGGATCAAATTGTTTCCCATGCTCTGCTACATAATCCATGGATATGTACTTTGTCCAATCTTGATTGAAATTACAATAGATATCCGCTCACCTAACTTTCACAAGTGCTCTCAAATATATATCAGCAGATCAAAAAATAAATCTTAATTTCTAAATCAAATCTGATGCTTATGTCTAAACCCATTCCACTTTGCCCAAATAAATTCAACTGGACAATATCAATGTTTTATTTTAACTCTCACATACAAAGGACAATGTGAGTTCTTTTGAAACAGAATGACTTCAAGATAAAATTAATATTTGACAACCAGTCACAAATCTGGTAATTACATTTCACCAATTCCAAAGAATTGCTGGAGGTACAGCCTGCAAGGTGTGCCATTATTCCAGCTATACCATTATAACAGCGATTAGTATACAATATGCCCTGAGGAACCTCAAGTGTTTCACATATAGTTAAAGCATTTCTCCTTTTTGCAGTAAGCCTATGGCTACACAACCCTGAAGAACAGAGGTACACAACCTGGAAGAACCAGATCCTCGAAAGGGATGAAAGCAACATGCAATTTCTTCTCACTTCATTATCTAATGGTATTCTGTAATGACAGATAATTGTACTTTAGCATTCATCAGATGGGTTTTTTTTCTGCTTTTAGCTTAAAAAAGGCTCTATATGCTACACCAATTACCTCATCATAAGTGAGTTTCAAAATTTTTCAGAAATTATATTATTTGCTTATATAATTTCAAGTTAAAGGTGATCATAGTTGATGGAACATTGTTATATGGATATCATTGGAGTGCGTTTTCCCCAAACAAATCCAGACAACGGGTTTATGTCATGTTATTTGATTGAATTTACAGCTGGTATAGAGGCACTTTGATAATAGTAAGCTTATCGCAGATCAGCCAGTTTTGAATATCCCTAGTCTATAAAGTGTTACATGGTTCTATGTTGACGCATTATATTCCTTTTACATCTCATCTTTGAGATTCTAGAGTCTAAACGGATCAGCAATTTTACATCTTGGAGTCATATTCATTCTTGAGATTCAATTTCAGCGGGCTTAGGAAATAGATACATGATACTGTATATTGTATATGCATATCATTCTTATTTTCTATTTTTAGCAGGTCCAGACGATAGGTAATTGTGACTTATCATCATTAGTATAGTTTTGTTTTATTTTAACAGGTCCATACCATACATTTCTTT
>CAJDSM010027733.1:0-10679 GCA_903981925.1 Ostrea lurida | reverse complement strand
GTCTTGTAGAAAAGGCTCAAAAATCACTCAAGAATTTCAAATGGAAATCATATTGCTACTTTAATGTCAAGAGAATTGACCTTTGACCTTTTGACCCCAAATTCGATAGGAACATCTTGACCCATGGCTAGTTCATGTTTATGACATGGTGACTCTAGGTAGAAAGTATAATGCTCTACAGCATGGAAACCATATTGCTACTTGCATGTCCAGTGCGGTTGACCTTTGAGCCCAAATTCGATAGAGAACATCTTAATTCCATGGGTAGTCCATTTGTATGATATGATGACTCTAGATGGAAAGGTAACACTTTACAGCCGGAAACCATGTTATTTCGATGTCCAGTGCACTTGGCCTTTGATCTTTTAACTCCAAAATCAATAGGAACATCTTCGTCCCATGGATAGTATTTATGTACAATATGTGACTCTAGGCGGAAAGGATGACACTTTATAGCCGGAAACCATTGCGTCTACAGACGACGGACAACCTGATTCCAATATAACCCCACAACTTTGTTGAGGGGGTATAAATAATGCTATGTGAAACAAGAAATGTTTGAGAAACATAAATGCCCCCATGGTGCAAAATTCAAAATGGCTATTTATGAAATTGGTGCTTTTATACAAGGCAAAACTAATCATTAAACAAATAAGGGAAATATACCTATTCATCATGATTAGATGTCAAGTTTGAACAAAATACAACTATATGACAAATCTTTAGCAGTTTTGAAATTGGCCTATCAGATTGACCTTGATCTTTGGCCATGTGACCCAAAAAATTATAGGGATCCATTTACTTTCTAAGGACAACACACTGGTACCCAGTTTAGTTGTTATCAAGCAAAGGGATCAAGAAGATTTTGAGCGGACAAGACATGGGTTAAGAACCAGTAAATTGGACCTTTGACCTTTAACCTTGACCTTAAAATCAACAGGGATCATTTAATCTTTAAGGACCAACCCCTATGCCATTTGTGGGGGTGATATCAAGCAAAGGGGTCAAAAGATATATTGAGCGGACAACAATGGGTTAAGACAATTTGATTTGACCTTGGGACCTTGGACTTTTGTGACCTGAAAATCAATAGGGATCATCTATCTCTAAGGAAAATCCGTAGGCCAAGTTTGGTGAAATATAAGCAAAGAGGTCAAAAGATATTGAGTCGACAGCACAATATCTAAAGACTGAACCACTGGACCTTGGACCTCGACCAGATGTGACCTTGAAATCAATAGGGCATCTACTCTCTAAGTGCAACCCCTGTTACCAAGTTTGGTTATATCAGGCAAAGAGTCAAAAGATATTGAGCAGAAGGCACATAGTCTACAGACTGACCACTTGACCTTGACCTTCGACCATGTGACCTGGAAATCAATAGGATCATCTACTCTCTAAGGGCAACCCTTACCAATTGGTTTGATATCAAAGCAAAGAGGTCAAAAGATATTGAGCGGACAGCACATAGTCTACAGGACGACCACTTGGAACCTTGACCTTCGCCATGTGACCTGAAAATCAATAGGATCAACAAGCCTGGTTTATTAATAGCTGTTACCAAAAAATCGTTTATTCTTTATTTTATTGAAAATAATAGTATTATTCAAAATATTATTGTTCTATGGCTTAAATACAGCAAGATGTACTGAAAAGTCCTTGAGGTTGACAGTAGTGTTGAGTTTGTGTGCAGCAATATCACAAATGAAATTCGTTTATGAAACACAAAAATTCATTTCTTATAAAAAAAAAAAAATAATAAAAGGTCAAAAAGAAAAAAAGAAAATGATACCAAGTGGAACAGGTGGAACCAATTGTTTTCTTAAACTATCTCTCTCACTCTGTCTTTCTTATACTAAAAACCTCCCATATATTCAAATACCTTTGTATTTCTTTTTAGAACAACTGTATATCTGATATATGTGAACAAAATTTTTTCCAAAAAAGTTGAAATTAGATGCAAGTAGAAACAGTGTAAGAAATATTTTATTCATGCAAAGAAGACATTGCATAAAAAGGATTGAACTGCAAGCGCAATGCCTATTATTGTTCTCTCCGCAAAAACACTTACTACTTTTAACTACTCACATGCTATTCATTTTGAGAACACGTGAATTCAAAAAGGAAATATGGCGACAATCCGATCACGTCCGATGTCAGTGTGCAAGGTACGAGTCACCCGAGCTCGAGTGAGGTTGTTTCCTGAAATTATATACAAAGGTCCTATGGAAACATGTGTACAAGCAACATGAAAAGTGCACACAATGCTATTTAGGCCTAAAGTAAAATATTGAAAATTGTATCCCTTGAATGAGTTGGACCCCAACCAGTATGAGTGGGTCCCTTCTTGGGAAAAAAAATCTAGATCCGCGTATGTCTTCACTTTAGGGAGTATTGCACCTCGGTGCTGTCAGATTAAGAAGGCCCAGTTTAAACAAGTGATATCCCTATAGTTTATCGAAAAAGAAGGTTTCACAAATACACGAATATCCTTTGTCATACTAGTTTCTAGAGGTTGATAAATGATGGGGGAAAGGTTGAGAAATTGCATCCCATTTTTCAATTTGAAATGTATATGAGAATAATTCAATCTAACTCAATTTCGATTTGGTAAATATCCCTTTTTTGACAGAAAAAGTGCCACAAAAGGTCACAATCCCCACTTTGAAAACTGGACTTTCTCGGAAAATTCTTTTAAAGGGGCATGGACACGTTTTGAACTAAAAATGTTCAAATTTTAGATTGCCAATTTTAATGTTTACAATGCTAGACTAAGGTAATTCTAATGGTCAGCGAAAATTTTAACGTCATCTGTTGACTTCCAGGTGAGATACAGCATTTCCAATTCTTTGTTATGTAAACANCCCAGCAATGATTTTGCTTACATTTATTGAATATGCTACTTACCGTTTAATTAAAAGCAGAATTTTTTTTCAAATTAGAAATTCATTTTAAACACAATTAAACAGTGTCTAATGTTTCTCACATCTCATATTGTTTTATGTTTAAAACTATGTTAAGCTGTGTCAAGGCAAGATTGCAGATCTGTTTGATTCCAAATAAATCTTAACTGAACAAACTGTCAAGTTGTAACAATTTGACATATAATTATAATGACGAAAAATGTGAATACTAAGATAAAAATACATCTAGAAATTGGCTGGGAGACAAACCAGCGTCTTGACTAGCAAAGTAAGATATGAATGTATTAACCAAAAAGCGTTTGTACGAGGCAATCTAACGAAGATTTGTGAGCGCTGTATCTCAACTGACTTTCAAATTTTTGCTGACCACTAGAAATAACTTGATTAAGCATTTTAAACATCAAAATTAACAATCTAAAATTAGAACATTTTTAGTTCAAAACGTGTCCATGTCTCTTTAACCTTCATGACAACTATTTACTTATATTTGAACTGGGATTGAACTCGAACCATTCACTCTCAAAACGATTCATCTTTGTCCAGAAATAGACCTCGAACCTCCCACTTCTAAGGCGTCTCAGGTTCGCTGTGAGTTCGAACTCGAACTTCCTGCTTCCATAGGGATTCATCTTCGTCCAAGGATCAAACTCGAATATCTTGCTCCCAAGGCGACTCATTTTTATCCGAAGATCGAGCACGGATCTCGCGCTCCCAAAGCGGCTAATGTTTGACATATGACAAGACACGGGCTCTTCTTTTCAAAGTACCTTCGCTTAACGATCGAACATTCACCGGAATTCCTGCAAAAGTAGCCTTTATCATATACAGTCCTAATCAAATATTAAACATAGAACAATTGCCATGACTGTGACCCAAACTAAGATAATGACAAATAAAGCCATGACAAACAAAATAACGACCATATTTCCACTGATTACCCACAACAACAATCATGCCATAATGATACCAGATAAAGGTTTCCAAAGGTCAAACAGCTGGAGTTCTACCGAATATTTGGAGCTTAACTAAACATGGCAACCACATCCTCTAAGCTGGATTGTATTATGGAGTCCGAACGATTCATAACTGAAGAGGTAAGCCGAATTACTGCATAAGTCACGATGTGCGTCAACGTGCGTTATTGTCCAAAGGATTCCTGTTTTTCAAAATTATTCCGCATGGCGACATTTTTAGGGTTTTATTGAGATATCACTTGTATGGCGATGGATATGCAATGTAGTGACCAATACGAAACAGTTCTTAGATTTATTGAAAAGTTTTATTGAAGAAGTGTGATAATTACAAAAACAACAGTCACAAAAGGATACAGTTATTATCTTATTATCTGAGCATGGCCATGTCTTTCAACATTTATATCGTCATACGACATGTGTATATTTTCGTTCTCCATATCTAAACCATATCTTACTCATTAAATGACCAAGATTGGGCAACAGGCTCTGCCTTTTTAAAAGTATCTCCCTACATATGTTTGACCAATACCCTGCGTCCAAAGGGTTGAAAATTGCCTGCACGCGGACGCGAAACGCACACCAGTTAAAAACCAATCCACTTTTTGAACATTCACATGTTTTAAAATTGTAAAATGTTGTCCGTGTAACGTAATGGTGGTATTTTGTTTAAAAAATCAAAGAAACATTAAAAGAGATAGTGAATGTGGCAAATATTTCCTGAAATGTATGCATTAGTGTGTACAGTATGGTGCCATAAATGAGTCAACTTTTATTTGTTTTACTATATGATTCATTGAAAACAACCACTTCTCTAAGTTAGTTTCATTAACTTACCAAACCTCAATTTATAGTAAATTTTACACCATTAACAGAAAAATATCTGCAGTTTATGGTCTTGGTGTCTTTTTCTCCATAAACAGCCATTACACTTATTATATGACTGTAAGAACACCACACTCAAAGTTTTCATTTCTCTTTTACAAAGGATTATAATTCTAAAGAAATGGAACTCTACAAGTTGATGTTAAAGTTTCATCAGTCATATTTCTGCAATTATTGCAAAGGTTTTAAAAATCATGATTACAATTAATGCCTAGGTGTTTCAGAATAAATGTAATAGATTTCATAAAAGTTAGAGCAAAATTGAGTTTAGAATGCTTGTTCAAACAAAGGATGTTTTTCAATGAAATATATAGCATAAAATGTGAAAGTTGACTCATTTATGGCACTATGCTGTACATAAAAAGTTAATACTGGGTACTGCATTGTACATGTACTAAAAACAGAATACTATTTCTCGAGACCTGTTTAAAATCTATAATGTTTTATCTAAATGGTGGCTAAATTGACCAGTCGACAGGGGATGCTTACTCCTCCTAGCCACCTGATCCCACCTCTAGTGTGTACATGGGTCTGTGTTTGCCCAACTCTTGTTTATATTTTATTCGTAACTTACGAGATTGATCACTGTTCGTTATATTTGCCTTTATATTCTGTAGAGATTAGTTGAAAGCTTAAGAGGTCTATGAACGGAGAAAAGACAAAACGTCATTCTGCTTAGTTTAAATTAAATTCATAATTTAAAAAAAAACAAACAAGAAAATCAATAGATAAACTATATATAAACAATTTAAATATTAACGGACTGAAATTTTCCAGACGTTTCACCTTTACGCCAAAAATCGTCAGGAATATTATGTAATAATCGATAGTTGGTGCATACTAATGATTTAATACTGTCTGTGAAATTTCATATAACATTTTTTAAATCAGCGTAGGTAAATTAATAAATCCAAAATATCCTTGATCCGACTTGCGCGTTAGGTTCCTTCCATTACTATTTCTAAGCATGCGCTAAGCCACACAACAATAATGGGTAAAAGTATTTACAAATTGTACAGATAAACGAATATCAAACTTTTTAGCGGATAAATAAAATAATATAGATACATTTCCTCTTCGAACGCAGGCTGCAGTGTCGTGACCTACACAATGTATCTATTACTAGTCCAGAATTTATCGAAAGGGTGTGTGTGTGTGTGGGGGGGGGTGTAATCCGTTGAAAGAGGGCCCCAAAAAGGTAAAGCCCAAGTGGAAACCAAGGCAGCGAAGCCCTAGGAAATTCTTGGGTTTTAGGGCTTTTTAAAGTTAATTTAGCTATACTTCTACACATAACAACAAGTCTGGTGACAAGAAAGAGGGGGGGGGGGCACTCCCCTATCTAAATCCGCCCATGCATATAAATGTAGACTGAAGCGGTGGTGATTCGAAATGTAATGATTCGATGAATTGTGAGCTATGTTTACGTACTGAGTATGTTGTTTAAGTTTTACATTTTGACTTCCGTTGCTCTGTAACGTAGAAAGAAAATGTACCCGCTAGAACATAAGACTTGAAATGTTGTTACTGATAATTTCCCCCATGCATAAACATTTCTGGTCTCGAGCCTTTTTAAATATGACGTGCATCCTCTTCAAAGCAGGCCGAAATGATGCAACATTCGACATACATGTATGCCGATTTACAAAACACCCAGTTTGCCATTGCTGCGGTCGACAGATCCCGCCCAGTATCATTTGAATTTGATGAGATTGGAAAACAAATTATACACTTATACATGTATCGATCTCCTCTCATTATCATAAGTTAACAAAGGAAAAATAGCAAAATCAAAAACTGAAGAACAGAAAAAGAAGTTTAAAAACTGACTTTATTACAACTGTAATTAAACAGAAAAGTAAAGGCATGATATATAATAGAAGAATGCATGAATCATACAATTTTAAACAATACGTTTGTGAACAAATAGCGGATTGACATATTGAACGATATTGACAAAGAAGCAGAAGATCTATACATGTAGACAAGAGACACCTATTTGCTTCCATATCTTATCAACCTTGAAGTTTGTTGACCAAGAAAGCACAAAAACGATATTCCTGTAAAAATCCTGAAACAGACCGAATTACATTTTCATTAACACGCTATATTTAGCACGATAAAAAGGAAACCGGTCATTATATTAAATGTATGTTAATGGCATATTATCAAGGCCGGTCATCTCCATTCCCCCATCGTTCAATTGGCCCCAATAGCCTGCGTTCTGCATACAGATGTAAATTATTACCCAGAGGCCTTTTTCGACGCTTTCATTTCTTCTGAAGATGCCAACAGCGAACGAGACTCAGGTAATGTTTTTGTCACATTTATCTGTTTGCGGTTGCATTAATCGTATAATACACACGAGATGCATGTCCGAGGACAACGACTAAAATTTCTAATTTTATTGCAATATGAAATATCCGATTCAGAAAGACACTGTTGATAGCATTATACCTGTACTAGTGAAAGGTCAATAGGTCACCATTGTTGATCAACATTTTCATCATATCACAAACTTCCTCACCAAACTCGCGATCCATCATATACTAGATAATATGGATTGTCAAATGTTGCAATATTCTATCTCTTTCTTTTGTATTCTACATTTGTCCATTTGAATTATGTTTCATGTTTCATCTTGTATAATTTCATTTTGTTGTAGTTTCTGACCGTCAATCTATGTTGTATATTTTCTATTTCTACTGTATAATTTCCCATTTGTATTTCATAATTGTCCATTTGTAGTGGACAATTTCTGTCTGTATTGCATAGTTATTTATAACATTCTGTAATTGTCTGTTTGTATTCCATGTTTTGATGATATATCATATGATTTTCATTTGTATCATGCATGTATATCACTATGAGTATTATATGAAGACAAATATAACGAACAATGACTAATCTCGTAAGCCCAAACACAGACGCCCTGGACACACCAGAGGTNTCCCAAATTAATGCAAGAGTTGAACAAACACAGACGCCCTGGACACACCAGAGGTGGGATCAGGTGCTTAGGAAGAGTACGCATCCCCTGTCGACCAGTCACACCCGCTGTGAGCCCTTTATCCTATCCAGGGCCCGTGTTTGCCCTGCTCTTTAATTTGTATTAGAACTTATGAGATTGATCACTGTTCATCTTCGCATATTCATAATACAAGTACAAATGTATAATTAAAGAATACGAATATAAAATTATTGATAGGTTGCCCGTTAAAATTGATCCACTGCATTGTTTTGGGGCCACTGCTTACCTAATCTCCGTTGAGATTCGGCTCGGCTGAATATTTAGACTGACGCCTTCACCGAATCTCGGAGCAGTCCTCCATAATTTGTGTCAGGAAATTTACATTCAGCTTCGGTCGTTTCTAGCAATTAATGTGCAACTGTGTGACATTACCGCTTACTTTGAATAATTGATTTGGCTGTTAAACTAACTCTCACTATTTACAGTGTAATGTTACATTGCTTACTGTCCAGGTCTGTAAATCCCAAAATATAGCCAAGATGGCTCCATGCTCCATGTTGTGTTTCTTCACCTTCGTCATACTGAATATTTCCAATAGTCTACATGCATACGGGCATATTGTGTGTACATGTATTCAAAAACGACTATGGGAACTTTTCAATTTCGGGAGGTAAAATGTTGTGCCATGGAAGTCAGCATTTGAACGTAGTGACCGGTTTTATTTTGGGATTTTCATTTTTTTTAAAAATTCAAAGCTATCAAAAGGAGTAGCTATTTTATACCCTCAGTGCCTCTTAGATCCACTATAACTTTTACAAATCTGACAATATGCACTTCTACAAATGGCAATGAAGCATTGTACATAGTTTGAAGGCTATCCAATAAGAAATTGTTCAGGAGCTCAATATACCTTTATATTTCTGAGGTGGACAAAGCTTCATGTCTCCCTCATAGCAGGGCAATAAATTGTTTATTATAACGAGAAAAAAAACAACAAACCAACAACAACCCAAAATCCAGCAAATTTGATTAGCAATGCATGTATTTCTTTTTAAGATACTAGTATTTATTTCATACAATTCAATGTAGATTATAAATTGTATGTAATTTCACTTATAAACAACTGTCCAACAATAACAAGATAGTAGCACTAATAGTAACAGTTTGAAAATAGCTCTTGTAAGAAAAAACGCGAGCCCCCCGAGGGATGCAGTACATGACGTCCAGAGGCACACCGAGGGAGGGGTATATGAAGTTTTGTCGCCCATATCACGTGATCTGTTCAATCAATCGTATTTCAATGATCGTCATCGATGTATATCCCTTGAGGTATAATAATATATTTTGTGACCGACAAACCAACAGAAAGTACAATAACAATATGTGTCCCCTTGAATGAAGGGAGACATAAAATGAATTAGAATTTATATTTTCAAGAAAATTATTTTCATTGGTATGTGTAAAAATACTTTTTCTGTAACATTTATTTGCCTGCAATCTCCATTTAGGCTCCAAACAACAGAACAGCAGATTCCACAGCTGTGGTTGTGTCATACCAGTATGTTCCCCCGGAATGTTTGATAAACTGCTCTCCTCTCAATCCAGTCGTCAGTGTTCGGAAATCCTTGGACAGATTTATGAAGAAACACAAAGAAAAGATCAAAATGTGCTTCCGAATATTTCTTATTTTAGGATATTTTGCATATTTTATTGGAGCAATGATTTATCGTTTCGGCGACGAGGGTTCGATTCGTTTACTTGCTGTGACAGCCATCGTTATATTTTGTTATGCAATACATGCAATCAAGAATCAGTGTGGAAGTCGAGTGGAAGCTACCATGAACAACACCAACAAAAATCACAACTTTCCGAGTGAAAGAACAAGAGGTATTCTGAAAAGGTAAATTTTCTTCAAATGATGTACATGCTTTTAAACTGCTTAGATATATGCACTACTGAACGCCAACAAATAATATATGCACTTGTATATCAAATATGTAGCTTTCTGAGTTTTTGTTAACGGAATATAATTTTTAAAAGTAATAACTATGAAACAAATTGAAAATTGACAGGATATTGACAGTCTACGTTATTTGTGTCGTCGCACTTTACATCACTACAACAGTCTTTGTGAAAGATCCCTCTCGACTTATTCCAGTCGCCGGTTTACTCATTTTCACGTTTGTGCTGTTTTTCTTCTCAAAAGACCCCGAACAGGTACAATTAGTCAATCAAATAAGCAGATTATTTGTCAATCATGTTTTTTTTCACTGCACCTTAAACCTATTTTGGTACCTTGTGCAAGGTTTCTTGGCGGCCAGTTTTATGGGGATTTCTGCTGCAGATGATCTTTGCCTTGATAGTTCTCCGGACCAGCTGGGGTTATGATGCATTCGATTGGCTGGGGAAAAGAGTCACGGAATTTCTCGATCATACGGATAATGGCGCCAGATTTGTGTTTGGGGATGGGTTTATGGAACACTTTTTTGCATTTAAGGTAAATGCCTTGCAATTGTAAAGTAAAACATGTTTGCATTTTATTTTAAAACAAGAATCCACATGAACTCCATCAAGAACTGTATGAAATGTAACAAAATGCTAACTAAGATGAATGTCATTTATCTAATCAAACATAAAACATTAGCAGCATTTCATAAATCCTATGGTCGTTATAACGATTTAGTTTGCCACTTTGACCTACCATTGGGTCAAATGCTGTCTGATGTGTTTCATAGAAATTATTAAGACTGAATTGACTACGAATTGCTCCGTTTACCTGATCAAGACTATGAGCTCACGACGGTTGTGACCGGTCAACAGGGGATGCTTACTCCTCCTAGGCACCTGATCCCACCTCTGGTGTGTCCAGGGATCGGTGTTTGCCCAACTCAATTATTTTTGTATTGACAATATCTTTGTAGTTTTTGGCAA
>CAJDSM010027732.1:0-12070 GCA_903981925.1 Ostrea lurida | reverse complement strand
AGCATTTGAGCAAGTATTATGATAGCATTTCCCAACGCATAGTATTTCCCTTGGTAAGAAAGGGGCCAAGCCAGATTTTATGCCGGGGGTGGGGCTCCTATGTCTTAAGAACTTTTGCTACATTGTATGCCCAAAGACAGTATTACAAGTTTTCCCCACTGTGGAATGGTCTTTCATTTCCAGATTTTCATGAAACTTGTAATGGAATCTGAGTTCCTTATTCTCAAAATAAAAAAAAAAAACAATAAAAAAACAAACAAAAACAAAACAACAACATGAGTATCAATATTAGTCGAGTAAATGGATTGATAAATATTGCATATTGAATATTATGTCCAAAAATTTCTAATACGCTCCTTCTCCTCTTTGATCCTCAATTTCGATCAATGGGCCGATGCCGGTCGCTCTTCTTAATCGGAGTTCAACAATGGTAGCGTCAGAACTAAAACGTAAATATAGGTATTGACTGTTCCTTCGCCACACTCTAGACATTGAGGAGTGAGAATCACGGGTCTTTCGGATATGATTTTAAAAAAACCCCAAACAAATGAAACAACAACACTGGGGTCCCCGTCAGACGTGTTTCGTCAAGCGTTGGCACGTTAAAGAACCCTCACTGCTAAGGTCCTGTGCTCTAGGGTGTGGTACTTCACCTACAGCTGGTGATGTATCAATATCAACAAAAACTTCTCGACGAGACGTAAAACATACCTGTGCTGTCTATGAGAAGGTAGGAGGGAAAACACAAGATGTGTTTGTGATACACTGAAGCCCCTTTGTAGCTGCAAAGTTGTTATATACATGTAATGACCAAGGTTGAAGTTTTAAAAATTTAACTCAAATCCCAAGGTCAAGATTACAAGATCAAAAACTTTGGTAGCCATAGAAAGGCCTTATACCACTCAATACTAGTATCTCAATCGGAAAAATGGAGTTACCTTTAGTCAAAATCAACAGGTGTGCAAAGAATGGCCTCGGTTAGTATGAAACATGGAACGTTTTGTAAAACCATCCAATTATATTTTTCTGTCACCAAGAATTGGAAACGAAGTAACAATTTTATGAATACGCTAATTATAAACGAATTTCGGGGGGAAATCTACTTTTTATCGTGGAGAAATTTGGACTCGATTTAAATTTTCCTTGGGAAAAATCTAACCTTAACCTGTTTCCCTTGGAGGGAATTATGATCCGAAGTTTAGCTTACTTCTAAAATAAGGTAATTACCCAATGTGAATGCAAAGTGAGTTAACCTACTACGATCACTTAGGTTAGGCAGTGTGAACTTTGTAATTTAGAATAACATAATTTGTTTTAGGCCGAAACTACGACGATAGTCAAGCCTCTTTTTGACAAGATGACCCTCTCGGAACTTCATACCGTGATGACGAATGGATTTGCAACAGTGGCCGGAAGCACATTAGTTATCTACATCCTGTTTGGGGTATGGACAACTTTAAGTTGTGTGTTGTCCCTTTCACCCAGAAACCATAAAATCTCACCACATAAAATAAATATTATCAAATACAAACTGAGCCGATGTACAAACGTAACTTCACATGAAGAGTTCCCTAGGGCGAAGGAACAATAGTTATTACTTTAAATCATATGTACTCTTGGTGATATATGGTTTTTGGAAAGTATGCATGTCTTCTGCAAAACAATCAACGTAAATGCACAGAATCCTATGATGACCTTTATCATTTTCAGTCCTGGTCATATGAAAATGTGGTGAGATATTTACGGTTTCCGGGTATTATAATGGACTCCATTAGCAATGACACCGGATAGTTTGTGACCAAAGGATAACATCTATTGGTTGTTTTTAACTATGAACTTCATAAAGAAATCAATAGAAATCAGGGTTATTGCCCTTGAATTCAATATTTGTCCAAATTTATGTACCTATCATGCATAAATCTAAATAGATCATGATTTTGTAAAATCTGATGACATTGCAGGAGGATGGAATATTTACACTTTCTAAGAATGCCAATCATTTGAGCTTCCAGAGAATTAACACTTCTATACCATGTTCTGTCGGTGTTTTCCAAGATATGTAATGAATGCATCAATTTACCTGATTAAGATAATGGGCTCACGGCGGGTGTGACCGGTCCAGACAGGGGATGCTGTACGTCATCCCATAGACACCTGCTCCCCTCTGGTGTGTCTAGGGGTCCATCTTTGCCCAACTCTTGTTTTTGTATCTGTTTGATCAAGACTATGGGCTCACAGCGGATGTGACCGGGTCAACAGGGGATGCTTCTCCTAGGCACCTGATCCCACTTCTGATGTGTCCATGGTCTCATGTTTGACCATCTCTTGTTTGTATTCTATTTCGGACTTACGAGATTGATCACTGTTCCTATCTTTGCCTTTACACATTACGCAATCATGGCATACAAATTATCGTAGTAAAATTTAGTATTAGTATTACTAGGAAACACAAATGACCAGCATTCTCAGGAAGGTGTGAGTTCGTGTGAAGTGTTCAGCAAAGCAACTCAATAACTTTACAGAATATGTTTTTGGGAATGCCATATTAGCAATTATTGAGGAGAAAGAAAAATTTGCCTGAAAAATATAATTTACAATAATTTTATGCTTAGAGTAACAATCTTAGCATCACAATGATATGTTACGGAATACAAACTTCATCGTCGCTAGCCACGGTCTCTGAGTCCTCGGGTACCCAACCTCAAACGGCTATGACGTGGCGTGAACCGGTACAAGAAGTTTGCAACAATGGTATAATTTATAATTGTGTGATTATAAATCACCCCAATATATGTAAGATTGCATTTTAAACAGGCTCCCGCCAATCACTTGATATCTGCCAGTGTTATGTCGGCACCAGCTGCACTAGGAATATCCAAGTTATTTTGGCCGGAAACGAAAGAGAGCAGAAGAGATACATCAAACGACGCATGCGTAATAAAAAGGTATCCAATTCATCATTATCTAAATTAGTATCTCTGTGGACAGCAATTCGATATATATCAAAATATATTAGTACAATATACCAGTGTAGACAGGATATTTATCATTAGGAAATACCTTTTGTACTTTAGTTGAGTTTTCTCTAAAAATGAAATCAGAAAAGTTGATGTACAGTAAAATACCTCTATCTCGAAGTCCAAGGAACTTTGAAAAAAACTTCTAAATATGCAAAATCGATCTTGAACATTTTCTCTTTGTCCGGAGGATATCTGATGCATCGTATGGGTTTTACAGTATAAACAACCCGCTGTCGTTTCTTACACTTTTAAAATGCAAGTTGGTAAATTCAAAACACCATCCCTGGAATCAGCGGGTTTGGTTCGTAATTGGCGGTGGACTTAAACCGTGCAAAGTTGGATTAGTGCACTAATTATCCAAGCTGTTCAATCAATTATCGCGAGTCTTAACTGGGAAAGGCGAGTGTTGGTTACTGATCATCAATTATAATTGGTTTCTACAGCCGCGGGCGTGGATGTGTGATCTAACGACGCCAGGTATGGTAAGCAGAACAGAAAATTGACTGCTCTTCGAGATAAACCAGGTGAAATAGGGCATGGGACCTTGAAAATACTTCGACATAAGCGGGGTAATCGAGATAACCGTGTTCGAGATATCAGGAGTTTTTAAAATCATTTATATAGGGAAAACGACCGGGATCGGCAGTTGACTTCGACATAAGCGGGGTAATCGAGTTAAACCATATTCGAGATACAGATATTTTACTGTACTTTATATTATACGTGTGCTTTCAGTTGATATTCACTATGGCAGTTCGTAAATTTGCTATTTTATCATTTTGAAAAACGCAGATGAATTAGAAGATTTGATTTTTAGATTAAATTGAGGACAGACGTCAATCAAACATGAAAAAAAAAATATGAACACAGTATTCCTCGTGATTCAATTTCCATGACTATTATGTCCTTGAACTTGCGATACCAACGCATTTTACATGTATATTCTTTTGAACTTTCCCAGACATAAAAGGCAGTTCTTGGATGCAAAGATAAAAAAATTGTTCGCCATGAAAGCAACCACATTCCTATTAAAATAAAGGAAATATTTTGAAATATCTAGGGAGGGAAGAAATATTATGGACGCAGCATCAATCGGAGCCATCACAGCCCTTCCGATCGTGGCCTACATTCTAGCCAGTGTCATCGCCTTCTTCTCCCTCTTGGGGTTTGTGAATTCCACATTGGTGTGGCTGGGAGAGAGGATCGGGCTCATTCTGCCCGATTATCCGCCGCTAACCTTTCAGGTAAGGTATTTTATGGCACAACAGAGTTTGGAAACGTGAAGGTACATCAACATTACATACAATTAATGTCGAATTAGAAATTATTTAATTGCAACTTTAACTGACATTCTGTGTAAAGGCAAAGATAACGAACAGTGATCAATCTCGTAAGTCCTAAATAGAATACAAAAACAAGAGTTGGGCAATCACGGACCCCTGGACACACAAGAGGTGGGATCAGGTGCCTAGGAGGAGTAAGCATCCCCTGTTGACCGGTCACACCCGCCGTGAGCCCATAGTCACCTTTTAAAGGTTACCTGAGTCAGTAAGGTGACCTATTCAACTGATCTGCGTCCGTCGTCGTCCATTGTGTCTTGACAACTGATAAGCTTTTTTCTTGATGACCACTATTCGAATTCTTTTGATTGATTGATTATTTACTGTTCATATGGAGACGTCACCGATGCCGGTGAAGGGCTGCAAAATTTAAGCCTATGCTCGGCACTCAGGGTCTTTAAGCAGAGAGGGATCTTTTTCGTGCCACACCTGCTGTGACACGGGGCCTCGGTTTTTGCGGTCTCATTCGAATGACCGCCCCATTCAGTCGCCTCTTACGACACGCAAGGGGATGTTGAGGACCTATTCTAACCCGGATCGGTATCATGATTCATTGAATCATCGTTGGAACAAGGGGGAGGAGGGAGCATGCATTGTAAATTTTAGGACTCTTGCACCCCCAAACCTTAGGGCTAAATTGGTACAAATTGACCAATATTCCGTAAGATAAGATTGCTACATGTACAAAGTACGCGTAGACATATGCCCCCCCCCCCCCCCCCACCCCCCCCCCCCCCGCCGTTTAAAAATGAGTCAAAAGTCCCATAGTCCTGAAATTTGTAGAATAAAAGCTCGCGATACAATTTGATCAACTAAATAATGTGACTAGCAAACCAACAAAATTTGAACAAAATCCATTGATCGATTTCTGAGGAGTTGCGTCCACAAAATGTCCCTAGTGTAGTATGTACAAATTCAACAAAGCCCCATAACCACCTGTTAAATTTGTCGGATCAAAATGTCGATTCAGTATGATTAACTACATATTGTGACTGCCAACTCACGGAATTTGAACAAAATCTGTTACTAGTAAACGGTTTCTGAGGAGTTGCGTCCACAAAGTGACACGGACACAGGTATTTCAATGCCCTCTTCCGTGTTGCGGCGGGGGACAAAATACAGTGATGTAGAGCAAATTCTACATTTCATGATACTGGGTAGAGATTCTTGACTGCAGGGTGGGGCCAAACATGTTATATATAGTGTTTATGTGTAAAAACTTTAGATGGCATCAGATTTTTCTTTAATGGTATTGTTACATGTACTAAATTGAAAATAAATAAATATTTGGAGTCATCAAAAACGTGAATTTCATAATATCAAGGGGAAAGGGGTATGATTCCAAGGTGGGATCAATATCATTATAGTGATTATTGTCTTTATCATTTGAAAAAACTTTTTAAAAATGTATTAAGACTATGGGCTCACGGCGGGTGTGACCGGTCAACAGTGGATGCTTACTCCTCCTAGGCACCTGATCCCACCTCTGGTGTGTCCAGGGGTCCGTGTTTGCCCAACTCTAGTTTTTGTATTCTATTTGGGACTTACTAGATTGATCACTGTTCGTTATCTTTGCCTTTACATTATGTAAAGTCCTTCATCAGTATGGAAACTTAAGGGAACTTTTGTGTTTAAAAACACATCTTGTTTGATACTGCTGCTGAATATCAAAATTTAGCTAAAGATAATAAATACGTAGAGCGGTGAAATTATTCCTTGGATCTAGTGATACATTTAACTACTACATAATTGACAAAAGGATTGGATACAAGTTCCAAAACTTAGGTAATCCTCTCCTTTTTGTACAATCATGTGTCATACATTTACAAGTTACCAAATGAATATTCGTAAGTGTGAAACAAAACATTATCATAATACATGTATGTCATACACTGATTTGACTACCGATTGTTCCGTTTACCTGATCAAGACTATGGGTTTATGCCGGGTGTGACCGGTCAACAGGGGATGCTTACTCCTCCTAGGTAGCTGATCCCACCTCTGGCGTGCCCAGGGCTCCGTGTTTGCCCAACTCTTGTTTTTGTCTTCTATTTGGGACTTACGAGATTGATCACTGTTCGTTATCTTTGCCTTTACATGTATCTATCATTTACATTTTATATTAGCATCTAAAGCAAATTAAAACGACCAGTATCGCGTATGTATTTCTGAACAATAATAAAAAAAATCATATTGTCATCCGCAGGAAGAAATTCTTCACCCCACAATGTCACACACAAAAAAGAAATGATGTGTCTTCCTGAACACTTTAATCAATAAGGCCTGTGGGCCTCTTGTTGAAATAATTCATTCAAAATACGAACTAGACTAGTATGATCCTAATCAGAAAAAAGGTTAATAAATGTACTTGAGATGAATTATTCATGAAGTATGCCACATTATCTTTTACTCGATTTTTCTTGGAATTCACAGCTCATATGCTCTTACCTATTCTGGCCATTAGTTTTTCTGATGGGTGTAGAATCACGTGACTGTTGTGTTGTCGCACGAATGGTAGGAATAAAGACCTTCATCAATGAATTCTTAGCGTACGAAGATTTGGGAAAGGTAAGGGCAAACAATGAGGTGTTCGACTCCTACACGGGTCAGTGGACGACGACGGCCAGTTGTGATGTATATTTGGTGGATCGAAACAAAACCCTAACAGGAGGAGTTATCACGGTACGTACACCACAAACAACAGCTGCCTCTTTGGGGGGTTTTGTTGTGTGGTTTGTACATTTTACGTACTATTTGAGAGTGGTTTGTATGTTGTTTTACGTACTATTTGAAAATTTTCACTCATGTAGAGAAGACATCAGATTTAGATACCGCAAAGTTTTGATCTATGCATTACAGTCATGGCGAAGGACCTTTCTCGTGCCAACGCTTACTGTGACGTGGGACTTGTTTAAGCCCCCATCACACTGGCCACGATTTCACTACGCTCTCCACGACCTTCAAGATGCTAAAATGATCTTGGTGACTTTCATTAAACGTTGGTCGGTGTGACGGCAATCACGACTGTACTTACGACCTTAGAACTGTCAATCATCATATCAATAGTCAAGTTCTTAGCACGATTCCACTACGACCTTCACGAGTACAGTACGCTTCTCTCTACGACTTTCACGACCATGCTACGATTTACCACGACCACCCACGACATTTCTTAAGATACCACTACGATCTAGGCGATTGTTCTACAGTTCTCCGTACGGTGCTACTACGCATGGTACGATTGTACCACGCTATACACTGCGCTTTACCGCGACTGTTCTAACGATCTCTCGCGAATCGCTTGCATAGTATGTCAACTTTTTAGACCTTACGTGTGTGTCATTTTTATCTTTGCTTTGCATGAGACTCATGGAATCAGACCATCCTCTTCAATGTTAGCTTTAAACTTGGGGTTCCGGGTTCCAGCATAGATTACCGAGCAACCGTAATGGGTCCAATGACGTCCCATATAAGTGAAATATTCTCGAGTGGGACCTAAAACATAGA
The DNA here is from genome assembly GCA_903981925.1 of Ostrea lurida. NCBI lineage: Eukaryota > Metazoa > Mollusca > Bivalvia > Ostreida > Ostreidae > Ostrea > Ostrea lurida. The sequence goes on along the minus strand of CAJDSM010027732.1, from coordinate 4,203 downwards.
TAACCAATCAATCAATTAGTTTATTGCAGGGCAACTCTGCCTTTGATTGATCTTGTACAAGTCCCCTCTTTTTTCTTGAGGTTCGCACCATGGTTCCTCATAAAATGTGTAGGTATTTGAGACGATGATCGTATGATTTGTTTTGTCTGACTAATTCTCATACAATTATCCGACGTCATTCTAGACAAGTTTAATTCTGAAAGTCTGAAGATCAGCCATACTGGATCGCATGTTTTCTGAATCGGGTGAATTGATGGCAAATTGCCGAAGTACGTCAAGTCGCGCAATTTTGCTACAATCTCCATCTGCAATCACGTTCTGCCGATTTGGTGAAAAGATATCGTACAATAGTTGGTTAGACAAAGGCTTTGACGTTTTAATTATACACTAATTTGATTTTTTTTTAAATCTTCCGTAAACATTATAATATAATATATTATTAATGTTTACGGGAAGATTTTTTTAAATCAAATATATTTAGAAGTCCAAGTTGCCTGAAGTGGCTTGTGGTCGGGTTATGATGATCGTACGAGTACTTTTTTTCACACGACATTCACCTACGAATGTTTTTGAGCATGTATCCAAAATTTACGTAGTGCGGTCGTGGTCGACCACACGTACCAGCCACGTTCATTACTTACGAATCTCTAGACTTCACGGACGATCATGCTACGACCTGTCACGATTTGGCAAAATCAGATTCGTAGTGATCGTGTCCAGTGTGATGGGACTTGCCTATGTTTTGACGCGGCTCTGGGGTCGAGATTTCGAAGCAGGCCACCTTAAAGTGGTATAAGACCACCGTTTTGAGCTAAAATGTTCAAAATTTCATACATCCATTTAATTTAACAATGTTTCACACATGGTATTTTTAATGGTCAGCAAAAATGAGCGCCTTTTTCCAGAGTTAACAAGTAGAGATACAAGCACTTACAATTCTTGTGGTGTAAACAAGGTTGTGTTATCTTTTGTTTACATATATGAATATGTAGTAAACGTTCCATTTAATAAGCAGAGTTTTCAGATTACAAATTCATTCTGAACACAAACAGTTTTCTAGTGTTTCTCACACCATCTCATTTAGTTTTTGAACATGCGTATTTTCAGTGAAACATATCTACATGGCTGTTAATGTAAACAAAAACAAGGTACGAGCATTGTTGTGAGTGGCTAGAGCGCTGCTCTCAACATCTTAATCGCAAATTTCTGCTGACCATTAGATCAGGTGGTTATAGATTTACACATTAAAAGTACAAATACTATATGGAATCAATTTAATTCGTGGGGTTAATGTTCTCGTGGGTTACCAAAGTTCTCGGTTCGTGGGGACGTAATTATCATGGGTAGTAGCTAATTTATACGTAAAGATATAGCCTATACGCTTCTGATATATTTAAAGTACATATATCTGTATCTTTTTGAATTTTTTTTACCACTGTGATTTCTTTGATGGAATCAAATATATAAACTGTAAAAATGCGAACCACGAAATCTGCTCGAATCAAAATGTAAACAACAAGCGAGAAAAAAAACCTCCAAAGAGACATTGTGTCTACAACTTGATAATTCTATAAATGGAAAGAGATGTAGTCTAATTTGATCACGCGATCTCCTTATATGGAAGTAGATTTCAAAATCACGCTTGAAATGTTTGTAGTAAATAGGCCTATATTCTGACGTATTTCTGAACTGTAAATCAAAATAATATTATTAAATACCACGATGCATACTTATGATAATGTTGTAATACATATTACTATTGTTCACAAGAGGAAAAAGGCCATAGTGGTACATCTCGCAACCAATAATTGCGCATGTCTACATCTCAGCGACTTTGTTGTTTTTCATAGGTTGGTGATGTAATATCATAAATAATTGAAACAAGTGCTTTGTTCTTTTGTATCTTGTTTGCTTTCAATAGTTGTAATACGTAAAAAGCATAACTTTTATTGATGTATACGTAGGAAAAAATCCGAAAGATCTCAATATTTCGTAAAGATACAGATTATGCTACATTTAAAGTATTTTGTCTCAATTATTTATCACTTGCTGATATTATGAATTACATGTATTTTTATCACTGAATTATTGATTGTTACGCAAGCGTGATCGTGAAAATAACGCGAGTTATGCAATACCAGATGAATAATGCAACTAGATAATACTTATCAAGATTTTTGAAAAGATTAGAAATGTTCGTGGGGGAACGTAAATTCGTGGGTAAGGCGTGAACAAAATCCCGAACATTAATCCCCACGAACAATGGATGATCCACAGTATTAAGATTTAGCTCAAAAACGTGTCCATTTAGGGACATGGACACGTTTTGAGCTAAAATTTTATATTCGCATTTTCAATGTTCGAAATGCTTAACTAAGTTATTCTACATGTTCAGCAAAAATATGAATGTCAGTTGTTGAGTTAAAGTAAGATACAGCTCTCACAATTTTTGTTATTAACAAGGCCGTGCCTTGTTAGATTGCTTCGCAGAAAAATGTCATGTTTAAAAACATAATGAGATGTGAGAAATCACTAGAAACTGTTTGACTTTGTGGTGATCGAATGGACTTGTCTGCTTTAAGAGAATATTTACTAGCATATTCAATATATGTAACAAAAAGATGACCACAATCTTGTTTATAACAAAGAATGTTTGAGTGCTGTATTCACTTGTAACTCAACCAATGACACTCATATGTTTGTGACGATTACGAATAACTTAGTTAAGCATTTACGATGTTAAAAATGCAAACTATAAAATTTGGCTCAGAACGTGTCCATGCCCCTTGTAACCCGGGGGGGGGGGCACTGTCGTAATTTTTATGGTTAGGGACGTGCCCGCTGACATTTGCAGACCCCCCACCCTTTTCATATATTTTAGATTTGAAGAATTGGTATACGCTTTTTCATATAAGTTTGTTTCAAATGGTGACCTTTTCCCATATGAAGCAAACAAGAACTGCAAAGCTGGATCAAATTAGAAAGCCATTTATATAATTAATTGAGTAACACATTAACCTTATCAATTTTCATGCTGGATTCTAATACCGGTCGTGGTGGTCAGGGGTAGAGCTCTCGCGCCTCGTGATCGGGAGTCCGTGCATTCGAGCCCCGTGCCTCCATGGCCGCGTCAAACCATAAGACGTAAAAAATAGGTAGTGATTGCTCCTTCGCCAAGAGCTCGCATTTAGAAGTAGAATCACAGAACTCACTGCTAAAACCATGAGTGCACATAGGTCTAAATTTTGCAGCCATTCACCGGCATATGGTGACTCTCAATATGAGTGAAATATTTTCGACGGGACGAAAAACAACAAATAATCAATCATATACCTTGTCATATATCTGTAGGTGGAAAAAGGCAAGCCTTATTCCAGCGGCACGTCCCTAGTCTATCGCGTATATAGTAAGTGCCCCCCCCCCCCCCCCGGGCCCTTAAACATAAGCTCATTCGGCTGATTCCGGAAGCTTACAAGACCAATGTTTTCGCCATATATGAATGAATATGGTAATCACTATACCATAGCTGGAAGCTAAAAGCGTATTTACTGATTAATTTGGGGTTGTTTTATAAACTTTTCATCGACGTTTTAGCCTGTTTACTTTGATTAAGCGTATATTCTGCATTTGATGAAATGTTTTCCTGTAGAAAGCAATACACAAAAAAACTTTTTAATTCACAATACTATAAGCAAGCATCTATTTTTCAGGGGGTTGGGTTAGAATAGGTCCTATGTCGTAAAAGGAGCCTATATGGGATCGATCTTTCGGATGAGACCACAAGAAATCGAGGCCCCCTTGTCACAGCACGGTGTGGCACAAAAAAGATTCCTCCCTGCTCTAAAAACCATAGCGCCGGACATTTGACTAGATTTTGCAGCCGTTCAACGGCAATGGACGTCTCCATATGAATTGAAAAAAATTTCTCGAATGTGACTTAAACAACATGTAATCAATTAATCAGATCTTAACACTGAATCAAGTTGTTATATAATGTTCCAAAATTGATCACAGGACATTCAGTGGTTATTGCTACGATGCGCTTTGGAATTTGCCAACCTGCAGCACTAGGGATTATGATAGGAGCACTCACCGCCATAGCACCGGACCGTAAGGAGATATAGTTCGTGTTTCTTCCGCGCTCTCATTTCCGGAGTTTTTTGCCTGCTTATTGCATAAACTGCATAGCAGGTGACTGAAATG
>CAJDSM010027731.1:0-10358 GCA_903981925.1 Ostrea lurida | reverse complement strand
TCCTTTATTTCGAGTTCGTCAGGATATATTTCATGCATAATTGAAATAACTTTAATCTTTAAACATTACCAAAAATGTTAAATACATGTACAAGAAAGATATTAGGCAAACATATTTTAAATGGATATGGAAAAGTAATGACCATTTCATATATATTTATTCTTAAGTTGAATTTGAACAAGCCCTGGGGAAAACACCAATTCCAATCAAAATTGAACAATACTACGTTTCATCAAATTGCTTCTTATCTGGCACAATTGCCATCAAAGTATCAAACGTATGTTTTATAAATTCATTTACAACAAGGGGGTGTTGTTTAAGATCATTGTTTATAATTCCAATTTTGAAATAAAAAAAAATAGTATGTATTGCAGAAGTTTCGATGTGACTTATAATCTTTAATCGGCCTATTGATTATTGTTAAATAATTGTTAAATAGTTGAATAAGTTCATCCATTAATTCAGAAAATAAAGCGAATACAGATAACTCTCAAATTTATTCATGATAAAATACATTAATCAAATCCATCTTATACATATGTTGAATGCTGTTTCTCATGGACAAATCTAACCTACAAGTGACTTATTTCTAACCAAGTTAAAAAAAAAATTAATCGTGTAAATCAGAAACAAGAAAGAGTTCTTATAACCTCATCACAAACAATGAAAGAGTTCTTATAACTCATCAACTAAATGTTCTCCATCCTGTTAAGCATTTACATTTAGAATCACAGACTGTTTGATTGACATATGCATATTCAGTATGCAGCATCTATTGGCTTTACTGACCAATTAATTAATTATCAAAAGATAAAAATAATGCTAACGATAAAAATATAATATTTAAAGTCACTTGCGACAGACAAACTTTTCTTTGAAAAATGATGAAAAGTTGATAGTGCTTTAATTTATGAGTACATATGAACTTTTATCAGATGGAATTTACTTTTTGACCACGATTTATCAATTATCTCATTGATGCCTGATACGGTGGGAAAACTGGACAAATTATATAGGGACGGTCATTCAAATTTTAAAAATTGTAGAAAATATATACCGGTATATTCTTATATGAATTGGCGAAGTAAACAATATGTTACACGTAATCATAGTCCAAAAAAACATGTACACAAAATCGAGTGTAGGGCAACACGGACCTCCGACAAAAGCGAAGGCAGGATCAGGTGCCATGGAGGAGTAAGCATCCTCTGCCGACCGGTCACACCCGCCGTGGGTCCTTAGTCGCAACAAAGTAAACGGTATATTCTTAGTAATAGTCGTGCTACATGTAACTACACCCAGAATAAGCTAAAAATGTATCAGAATAAGCCAAAAATGTATCAACATATGCATCTAATACATGTATTTTGTCTACAGGAAGAATCCATAAATCTCACACGTTGGCAACAATAAAATTACAAAAATAAGAAACAGTCGTGTATACTTCATCCATATTGTTTTACATACATGATGCTTGTCAGCTCAAGTAGTGATCAAACTGCAAATGTTTTCACTCAGTAGATTTTGAAGTTTTCAATATCAAAATATCTTTGTGAATATCTTCCACATAATATCTTTGGTACTCACATCTGAATCAAGATCGTAATAATTTTTTTTTGCCAATTACATCAATAGAAAAAGTTATAAAATATTCATCGCCTATCTTTCATTTATTTCTCCATCACACGAAGTTCCCCTTGTAAAGAAGAGAAGCGATTCATCTGGAATTGTTTTAACTTTTGGTTGAATATCCATGTCATTCTATAGTCGTAATCTTAAAATGTAAACAGTAACAAACAGGTTGATATAACAAGAATATAATATCACAACATTTACCCGAAAAGTCTCATTCAAATCACCCGCTTTTATGCACTTTGATAGCACCTTATATTCAATTCATCATTGTCTAAAAGAACACATCCATTCCAATATTAATTTTGCATTAAAAAAATACCACCCATGCATTTTCAACAAGTTATTTCTACAAACGTACCATCCAATGCATTTTGGAAATATACTTTTAAAGTGACCAAATTACAGACATGGGAACTGTATTCATTTAAAATTGACGCTTATTTCAAAATCATCAACTTGAAAACAACCACTTTGAACACAGTCAACATACCCCACTTGTCTAGGGGAGCTTGCTGTCCGACTTTGTTACATACTGTCCACATTTACAAAGGACAGAAAACTTGTCGCTTGTAATTTCGACATTCCTGTTGCAGTTAAAACAGTGATACTTCTTCAACAGCGCCACATTGTACGCTTCGTACCCGTCAGCGTAAGTGAAGGCTAAAACAAATTCAACACGTTCGCCGGCGTAACGACTCCCAACAAGCGGCTCCTTTGCTCTCACTGGAATAAAAAATACACGAACGGGGTACTTGTTGTCACCAAGGTCCATTTTGATGTATCCCGTTTGCCTCTGTGTATGTGGCCTGGATATAGTTCCCTTGAACACTGCTAAATGGGTGTTAGTACCATCTCTGGCATTCACTCGGTTTTCTCCGCTATGACCGATTTTCCAGCTTGGTATTAGACATTTGATGCCATGTCCTTTACCGTACCATTCCTTTGGACGTCTTGGTTTAGCTAAAGTTCTGCCTCCCTTTCGCAGCTGCTCAAGCAATTCGTTTGCCTCCCGAAGCATTTCATCATTGGGTGATGTTTCTTCTGAATACCCAAAGCCATGTATGCTCAGAAGAATAAACAAATAAAACTTCGAACTAGGACTTTTCAATATTTCATGCCAATGACGAACTCGCCGTAGTACATCTACAGTGCAATATGTTTCCGTGAATTTGTTATGCCGGATTGCGTTGAGCCAGTCTTTGTATTCAAGGTCAATAGCACTTCTTATCGGAGTGATACCACCCTGATCTGCTTCTCTGAAGTTCTTTTCACAGATACGCACAATATCTTCGATGTCTGATTTCGAGGATATCGTTTCTAGGGTGCCAAGCGATTCATCTTTGCCGTATTTAAGCTTGATGACAGCAACATGGAGGCGTCGGGAATATATGTCTTCTGTGATGTCCAACTTTTCAAGCTTTTTAGCTTGTGATTTGAAAAGTGCGTTGTACCAAAATATGTATCTAAAAAATCCCGATGGTAAATCTGATGAATCGACACATCCGTAGCATTGCAAAAACAGTTCAAGAATTTTAGTGATGCTATCCGTCACAAAGTTTACGATTTCTGACTCGGGTGATACTTCCAGGAAATCTTCAAATTCTTTGAAAGACATATGCCTGTAAATAAATTCACAGATTTTCAATCTTGTTGCTATTTCTCCAACGTATCCATATGCCTCTTCATATCCAATCAAAATGGTCAATTCTCTTGTCTCAAAAAAGTAATAGCAAGCATCTTTCGCATCTTGAAGCAATTCCTTAATCTTTCTTTCAAAAGCATTAGGTGGTGTAACAATTTCGGGCTTATCTCCATGGGATTTGCCGGTATATTTAGTAATTCTCTGTAAGTAAAACATACCAAACATATGATAAACGTGTTTGAGAGTATGCTTTGTACCATCATCCAAGTTTTCGTAAGGTTTCCCCGCCCTTTTCTTCCTACACAAATCGACTGCTTGAATAAAGCAAGACTCAGCTTTCTTTTCATCGTCTGGACTGCATATTGAATACATTCTACCCAGATGAGCATGAAAATTAGCATCCTCTGGAAATATATCAGTCAGACGTTTTAAGATGTCGATCCTTTCCATGTATGGTGCTTTGCATTCGATATCCGCCATAAGGCGAGAGAGTTTCCTTCTTCCAGGCACTTCATTATCACCAACGTCTTGGTTATCTCTGAAAATAAGTGTTCGTCGCAAGATATCTGCAATGATTCCTGATTTAACTATGCTTTTGATTTTCTTTGCCTTTATGTCTTCTAAGAACATAGTCAGAAACTCATAGAGCTCATATCGAGCAGTAATACTCAGCTCTGAACTGCCACAATGCCCATACTTTTTCTTGTTCCATGTAAGCAAATGCTCTAATATTTCCTTTGCAACTATGTAATGACATATGCGTATTGTATTTCGCTTGTTTTCGTTTGAGCATGAAACAATGAACAACGGAACTGGAAATGGGAAATCTTCCATGGTGACATTGTAATTTGGTGGGAGCCGCAACAGCGTTGAAAAAAACTGGCAAGGTATTGATGTTTGACCATAGTAGTAAACCAAAGACAGGTATCCAAGTATTTTCTGCCAGGAGAGAAGTGTTGCAGTTGGATTTTGGTTGAGCTGAAGGTAACCATGTACAAAAGACTTGACGCCTTTAAATTCTGACAGAAATGCTTCCATCCCGAATTCATACATAAGGTGTTCTTTCCCGACTAAAACTTCCTTTACTAAGACATCTATTTGATCTTTTTTCATCGGTGTATCACACTGTTTTGAAAATTTTATTCCGAGTTTGTTTGCTTCATCTGATGATACAGTACCGGGTAGCCAAAACTCCGTGTCTTTCAAACTGCTAGCTTTCTTAGGCTGTGTGCAACGCTTAACATGCAGCAAAATAACAATCAAATGAGCTCTTTCCAGTAGCTTGTGCAAATATGTTAGCTTTTGCTGGTCTTCGCCGTCAATTAGCAAGACGACAGGCAAATTTGTCTTCTCAAATAGTGTTTCGATTCTATCGACTAAATCTTGAACTGATGACTGGGAATTCATTCGAACCTGTCCGCATGGAGTTATGCTTCTTAATTCCCACAAAACTCTCTGACTCAAGGTGGACCCTCCTGCACCAGGGGCATGGTAAATTGTTAATTTGCCAGACTTAAAGGGTTCTAAATATAGTCGTTTAATTCTCCCGACAATTTTTGATGTTAGATCCCTTTCTGCGTCAAAATGTCCAGCCCCTGCAAGATAAAGAGCAAACCAATGAAGATTCCCCCCTCGGTAGAAATGTTTTTCTTCTTCATGCAATTCTTCCATTGTCATCTCATCTTTCTGGGTTTTGCGATAAGGATTGTCTAGATAGAGAATTTCAAAATCTTCTCTGAAAATGGCAGCCATGGATTCATCAATCTTTGGAACATCTGTCTTATCAAATGTAGGCAGCTTGTAGTCTACATTTTGAATCGAATACTTCTCACCTAGCAGATCGGATATCCCTTGAAGTATTTCCTCAAAATCTTTAACAAGTGTAAGCCTTGGTTTCAGAAGTCCGAGAAGTGTTTTGCTCTCAGTTGATATTTCGCTTCCATTGATACAAACAACAATGTTTGGATTTTCAATAAGCTCTGCTATTTTTGAAAGCGCTTTGAACATGTATTGACATGTTTCAAAATCACTGGGCCAGAGAACAATGAAAGTTAGTGTGCAGTAATTATCAGATATGTTTGCTAATTCTGTAACCTGCTTTTCGTAGTTCTCTCTGATTAGAAACATCCATCTCATATCATCATCAGGTGTTCGACTATCTGTCTCTTGGACAGAACCTCGAAGCATGCACCACTGTGTCCCATGGTGTGAAAGGTGAGGACGATCCTTCCACGTACAAACATAAATTGATCGTCTCTGTTTTATGCTGCCCTCGATTCTGGATAGCAGTCCATCAGCTCGACTATTCTTATCAAAATCAAAGACGCTAAGCCACGGAACAAGAGCCAAGGCTTCTATGCTTTCGGACATATCCTGTATTAAAGTACTAGTAAATAGCACAAAATGACCTGCTTTAAAGTTATTCAGATAAGCAAAAAATTCTTCCATTTCAGAGGTTGCCCCGCCATTTGGAATTGAGCATGCTGGTAACTCTGTTTTTCTTGATTTATCTTTAAGTTCAAGAGACAACGATGATGTTTGCTCATCACTTTTTTTCGAACCTTTTCCATCTCGGTTTTTGATTGACGTTACACTTGCATATGACTTTTGAAATTTTGGTTTCTCTGATACTTTTCTGCTATGAGGCAGGGGTGGAAATGGATCTTTGTCGTCGATATGCTTTGATTTGTATTTATCATGCATTTTGTGTTTCACGCATGTCCATCCGTCGTCTGTTGATTTATCTTCTTCAGGGTCAGGATCTAGAAAATGCTCAGATGCAGCGGAACCTTGTCGTGAAACATTTCTAGCACAATGTTTAGAATGAGATTCAACAGTTAACCTATCAAATTCAAAGCAATCATGCCAATTGCCATCTCCTGGAATGAATGTAACGACATATCCAGACCTCTTTTCTTTCGTGCACTTAAACTTCAGTGGATACTTTTGTACAAACGATTTCAACTTAACTCCTGACACTTGATGAAATGTCTTTTTGTCATTTTTAAATGTTCCAAATAACTTGGTGAAAACAGTCTCTAGCTTTTGTAAATTCATCGCCTTTGGGTCCACAGACTCATCCGGATACAAAATACATTGAAGCATACCCAGAAGAATGGCATCTTTCTTTTTCTGCTTCCCTGAATACAATTACAAAATACTTCAATTCTCATGAGGGTGTTAGATTAAGGAATAAATAAAATGTTCAATATCTCTGTAATGTTACCTCTCGGGTTATCAAGCTCCATGTACGCCTGATTCACAGTTAGCTTTGATCCATGCCCAATAACAATGTTACTACAATCTTTGAAGACATATGTATCCCCCTCGTTGGCCTTTGGATCTGCAAATAAACAATTGAATCAAACATGGGAAACAGTAAAGATGCTAAAGATGTGCCTGACCTTAGCTTATTCCTCACAAGCATGAGCTATGAAAGGTAAGTTTTACAAAAAGTTGATATTCTAGACTGTTTGACTAACCTCTGTTTTCCTGCTCTGATTCCATAGTAAAGGAAACCTGTTTTAAATCCATCAGAAGGTCGTTCCAAATACTCTCATGCTTAGATTCTGGTTTATCTGCAAATATTAATGGCTTGGTTTATTTTCTCTCTCTCTCTCTCTCTCTTCTTCTCTTCCTCTCTCTCTCTCTCTCTCTCTCTCTCTCTCTCTCTCTCTCTCTCTCTCTCTCTCTCTCTCAATTTAAACAGCTAGGTGAAAGATTTATGTATAATATAATATTTACCAGAGCTTGCTGCTTTAAGAAGGTCGTCTGCTAAATCTGTTAGATTGATTTCTGTCAAACCAAAATACAGCAGAGGGACACATTTTAACGTATGTTTCACAACCACGGCGATCCACTGCTGAAGCATGTATTTAGAACATTTTTGAGGATTCTGTGGGTACAAATCTTGTAGCTGGACCAAAGTGCTGTGTTCAAACCCAATGTTAGTACCGAAAGGAAACCACTGTCGATCTAGACGACAACATAGTTCGTCTTCAAATAGCACTGGGTAATCTGAAACTTGAATACAGAAAATAAGATAGTTGATTTAAGTTATCTTTTTTTTTTATTCCTTTTCTCCCCCAATATATTTAATTCAAAATTAAAATTGATTCAAATGTATATTTCTTTCTTACCAGAAGTTCTTTTGTTCTGTTTCTTTTTCTTTACACGACGTGTGGCCATTTCGCGCCATCAGTGGATGTCTCGGTTGTATATGTAAGAGATGCACGGCAGGGGGATTTTACTGTTTACTTTTTTTCGTTGCTAGATCTGCAGAACATTGTGCATGAATGTATTATTATACAACCAATAAACACATCAACACTTCACACAAGATACCGTAATCCCTAATTTACCATCTTGCAGTTAAAAAGCAGTATTTCGCAATGTTGGTCTCTATCAATTGCATTCAACTTAATGTCACAGGGTGGGGCAATTCATAAACTTATATAATCAGCTATAATTTATAGTAGTGACCTCTTACGTTTGGTATACAGTAAAGAAGAACTATATAGGTTTTTCGGCTTTCCCCGTAAAGGGACGCTAACTCGCGGTGAAATGTTAATATGTGCATAATGCCATTTAAATTCCGAAAAACGTTGAGTTTCTAATCTTGAAAAAATATTATTGAAAATTGACATTAACGACAAACTAACAACTCCACTTTATGACAAATGGGACGATTTCAGCTTCTCCATCGTTAACTTCCCATATTTATGTAACAATATTCCATCATCACCTGCATTTGTTGTGTAGTACTGTGTATGTCTCTCAACTTATTTGATACACAAGAGCTTGTTCTGCGTATGATCAGTTTTTGAATCGATGCCGGCTACTTACAAACAAGTTACTGTTGCAGGGGTTTCAACAGTCAAGTTTAAAGACAGCATTTCACAAGGTCGTTATAACAATTTAGTTTGCTTGTATGACCTACCATTGGGGCAAATGCCGTCTGATGTGTTTCATAGCAATTGTTAAGCCGTTCTTATACACTGATGCTCTGTTTACCTGATCAAGACAATGGGTTCACGGCGGGTGTGACCGATCGACAGGGGATGTTTACTCCTCCTAGACACCTGATCCCCCTCTGGTGTGTCCAGCAGTCCGTGTTTGCCCAACTCTTGTTTTTGTATTCTATCTGGGACTTGCGAGGTTGATCACTGTTCGTTATCTTTGCCTTTACATCTAAGCATAAAACCACTTTCTATAGTGGCATATTTCTGTTACCACTTGTCAGATAACAATGTCGACTTGTCAGATCTTTATCTCGACTTATCAAATCTGTTTGTCGATTTGTCAGATCTCTTTGTCGACTTGTTAATTTATTCACGTTTAAAAGGTACGGAAACGTTTATGGAGCAGCTCCTGTTGTTTATGGCGATATATCGTCGATTTGAACAATTTAACGACTTTTTAAACTCCATCTAGGTCTTTATTACGGAAACGTTTACGGAGCACCTCTTGTTCTCTATGTCGATATAAAGAAGTCGACATGTCGCCAATTTGAAACAATTTAACGACTTATTAAATTCGATAAGTCTTTCATTTTGATGCACTACACGACATATTTTTCTCGCCTTGGTGTACTTAAATCAACATTACGATTTCTAGCTAATCGCCAAAAATAAAGTCAATGAAATGAATGTCGCCCTAGTTTTTGCACGACTTTAAAAAGATGATATTTGTTGTAAGTCGACGAAAAAAGATCTCAACTAGTGTTATTTTCATGCTAAAAAGGAAGCATTTTTGACGACAATCTTTTCATTAAACCAAGTAAACGACTTTGATAAAACGCTTTGTACGTAGTTTTGATAACAAATCGCATGTTGATAGAACTTTTATTACGGGGCGTTTGAGGAGCATACCAATCCCAACATATACAATATGCATATTTTATTACACATATTAAATAATTCTCTCACCCCCACATTGTTAGATTTGCAAAGATTACCGAGGCTATTAAAGATTTTCAGCCGATACCTATAGAAATTTCACTCTTTAAGATATCTATTAAACACCTTTTAAAATAATGACATGTGCTCCAAGTATACGGTCATTTGAATGGAAAAGAACGTATTATAGTACTTTTATTACATTTTCAAAACAGTAGATACTGTATTTTATCCATTGAATTAAAGTGATGTTTTTACTATTGAAAATAACTAGTGAAAATAACAAACTGATTACTGATTGTCATTTTATGTTTTGCATAGCTTTATATCTTTTGAGATCATGTTTAAAATCAAAGACAATGTAATAAATAGAAAATTCAATCTTTTAGTTGGATATCAAATTTATTCAATTATGAGACAGGATTTTAAAAAATTTTTTCTCTCGTGCTTCGATCTCGGAAAATATGGGGTAAAAACTGTCTCACTCGTAAAAAAAATTCAAAATCCAAACTACATGTCCAAAGCATCGAATGTCCTCTATTTATATATGGAAAGGAATTTTTTTTATAATTATCATGAAATGCAGAAGTTTTGACATCCTTATTACTAAAGCTGAATCAGGCAATTTTTAACGTAGCAATCCAGTATAGATCTTACAATTATATGCGGGATAGACTTCTATACTTTTCAATAACGAAATATTTTTCTAACGTTAACTTTATTACTACCCATGCATTATGACATAGGTATACAAAACGTTAAATTTTCACAAAAAGCAACAATTAATTGATTAGCCAATTATATTGATATCATATTTTTTGACATTGACTACTCATGTACACATGTACAATGATAAACAATCACTCGATTGGTTGACTTGATGAGACAATATCGTCAAATATGTTCATTTTTTGCAAGAAATTGGCATTTTGTCGATATTTTCGTCGACTTACAACAAAATATCTCTTTTAAAAGTCGTGTAAAAATTAGGACGACATTCATTTCATTGACTTTATTTTTTGGCGATTAGCTAAGTCGTAATGTTGATTTAAGTACAACCAAGGCGAGAAAATATGTCGGAGTTCATCAAAATGAAGACTTATCGAATTAATAAGTCGTTAAATTGTTCAAATTGGCGACATGTCGACTTTTTTATATCTGACATAGAGAACAAGAGGTGCTCC
>CAJDSM010027726.1:12500-38049 GCA_903981925.1 Ostrea lurida | reverse complement strand
GTGGAGAAATCATACGTTTTGATGCTGTCAAATTTTGAAAAATCTCGTGATTTGAAGTTTTCTAAAAGCTCTTTAGAGTTTTTGAGAATCCACATCTGATTGACACCACTTCGTGCTATGTAATGCACATTTATTAGCTATGAATGATAACCTTTTTGCCCTTGTGATGCATAAATCACCTAGGTATTGAGATTGATGAAGAATAACTTGCAACAATCAAAGTGTGCATTGATACGTCGAAATAATGTCATAGAAAATAATTTATAAATTATGAACGCTCATCTGACAGTATTATCGCTAATGAATTCATTTTAATTAAATCAGTGCATGGTATATATGATTGGATTTTCCCGTATACTGAATATCTTTGCTTGATTAATAAGTAAATAATTTTTAATCCTTTTAAAGGGACGAAATTCTTCAAAATTGAGTTTTAGTTTCAACCTATTTGATATCTCAGACTATGGAACAATGAATTTGAGTTACATGTACATTGGTTTTCAAAACCCTATTTTAAAAGTTTTATTCCTGAATTCATTAGATGCATATTTCGCACATTCTATGGTCGTTGTAACGATTTAGTTTGCCAGTATGCCCTGCCATTGGGTCAAATGCTGTCCGGTGTGATTCATACAGTGTAGCCATTGTTAAGCCGTTTTTCATACACTGATTTGACTACAGATTACTCCGTTTAATTCAGCAAGACAACATTGGGCTCACGGCTGGTGTGACTGGTCGAATGGGAATGCTCTACTCTCTGGTGTAGTCCCAGAGGGTCCGTGTTTGTCACCTGATCCCCCACCTCTGTGGTGTCAGGGGTTCGCGTGTTTTGTCCACCTGACTCCACCTCTGGTGTGTCCAGGGGCGTCCGTGTTTGTCACCTGATTCCCAACCTCTGGTGTGTCCAGGCGGTCCTGTTCTGTCACTGACCCACCTCTGGTGTATCCAGCGGGTCCTGTTCACCCAACTCTTGTTATGTATTCTATCTTGGGACTTCTACTAGATTGTTCACTGTTCGTTGTCTTTACCTTTGTATGTTCTACCAAACCCCTATTTTTATTCCTCACAAAATACCAACTGCATGCTGTAAACGAGATGGTGCCACAAGTGTATATTATAGATGGTTTTCAAAAATCCAAAAAGAACGTTTGATAAATATGAAATTAGTAACAATTATTCAATCAACACTTCCGTAGTTATGCTTGGTGTTTGTAATGCTAAATATATATTTGACCAACAACCTCTCTTGTTTCTCTATGTGCATGGAGCTAATTAGAACACAGAGGACAGTGATTACAACTGTGTGCATGTGTATACATGAAAACAGGAATCGCTTTCCATTAACTTCTGTGATTAATCATGGGGGATCAAGGGCAATAAACGAGGAGCTTATTACACTTGCAAGAAAATGGACATGTGATATACATAATATGTCTTATCAAAAATGTTTAAATTCTTTCTCTTTTGATTTAGTTTGTATTTTGGTTTTGTTAGATAAATTAATCCGTGATGTCTGCTTGTGTGTGTGTGTGTGTGTGTGTGTGTGTGTGTGTGTGTTGTGTGTGTGTGTGGTGTGTGTGTGTGTGTGTGTGCTGTGCTGTGTGTGTGTGTGTGTGTGTGTGTGTGTGTGTGTGCGTGTGCTGTGTGTGTGTGTGTGTGTGTGTACTGTGTGTGTGTGGTGTGTGTGTGTGGTCGTGTGTGTGTGCGTGTGTGTGTGGTGTGTGTGTTGTAAACCATCAGTCAGACTTTATTAAAACCTAGAAAATTGAATTCGTCACATTTCCTGGATTACAACGAACAACACTTCCTCTTTCGTGCCATCGTTTCTTTGTCAGAAAAAAAAATCAGATTTTGATCGATTTGTTCCATTTGGCAGATTAATTGATTTCATTCCATGCTCTGGTAAACTGCATGTCTATCTTTCGCACTTTACTTATTACATGCCTTATATGGTCTGCACGTTTCCGGTGAAACTCAGCAAAAAACCTTAATCACGTCTTGATTGATAGCACTTGGTTGATTTTGGCAGTACTTGGGCTGCCTGTATACTCAGTATTAGTGGAACAACAATACATATGTTAATGTGTTAGGTATTTCGTGGAAACTTCAAAATAACACTTTAAAATGGTTCCAGTCATTTGGGAACAAAACTATTATAGTACCATTATAATATATTTTGGTTAAATGGTAATATCTAAATACTGATCGCTTCCATACGTTTCAGTTTCTTCGCTTTGTTTTGATTTCAGTAGAACAAACATTGTTGTGATGCGACAATTTGATTGGACGAATATACTACGATTAATGCAAAGACAGCTGAAAGCACAAGTAGACTAAAGACTGGTGTATTTGTGTAAATCATACAAAAGAAGTGTCAGGGTGTCCTGGAATCCTGGGTGTCCGGATAGCATAGTGGTTATAGCACTTGCTTCTCACTGCTGCGACCCGAGTTCGATCCTCGTGATCAGCAGTCGTTGTATGGTGGTCGCCCACTCGAACATATGGGATTCCTCCGGGCACTCCGGTTTCCTCCCACAAAATGACCCCCCTCGTACCAAAATATACATGTGCAAATCGGTAAAATAGTTTATAGCTAAATATACTACGAGGAACATCCCAGGGAAGTAACCAAACTCATCATCATATTAATTGTACTTTTTGTTGTAAAATAAAATGAAGTTATCATTGCAACAAGTGGGTAATTTAAGTTATGATAACGTTTCATTTCCTAGTATATAATTAAAAATCTAATACAATTAATAAAGTCCATCATATTGATGTTTATACAACGATTACATTGTCATGCCCTTTTTTCCTTTTTTTTTTTTGGGGGGGGGGTGTCTTTTTGTCCTTGGTAAAGAACCGCACGAAATATGTATAATATATGGCATTCAGAATTTAAAGTAAAATCCCCTAAATTTGGGAACCTATATAATAGCTTTTTTGCCTACATTTCGTTTGATACATTCCTGAAAAGAATGTTTAGTTAACTTTCTAGCTACATATATGCTGGAGTTCCTCATTGATAATATCTTTGTAGTTTTTCGGCATCAGGTCTTCCAGCAGTCGTTGGATTCCAAATGGGCAAATGGTGCTCCTCTATTAAGCTACCTATTTTTATAATTCTGATGACAGACCTTCTCATCTCAAAAGCTTCTACATAAAGAAGAAATCTCTACGGTGGCCTAATTCACAACCATTTTCGATACTATGACGATGTTTTATCCTATACATTAACAATGATTCCATGCAAGTCGATTCATATCCAACTCCAGAAATAAAGGACACACAGAGCTATCCAGTTCTCTTCGTACTGAATATTTATTGACATTGACTTAACGCAAACTAACTACTCGCAACTTTATGACAAACGACGATTCCGCTTTCTCCATCTCAACTCCCAATATTGTGTAGCATATATCCATCATCAACCTGTAATGGTGTTAGTCCCAACTTTTCGATATCGCAATGAGCTTGTTCTGCGTATAATCAGTTTTTGAGATCGGGTGGAGGCAAGCACTACAGACAAGTTGTTGTTGCAGGGTTCAACAGCATTTAAAGGGGCAGCATTTCGTAAATTTCTTGGTCTTATAACAATTTAAAGTTTACCAATATGACCTATCATTGAGTCAAAATGCTGTTGATACAATTAAGGCGAAGTTAACATTGTGTCAACGGTAATTCATAATCCAAAAACATATACAAAATCGAGAGTGCTAGGGCAACACGGACCTCGCAAAGGCGAGGCTAAGGATCAGGTGCCATGGAGGAGTAAGCATCCTCTGCGTTTCATAACCATTGTTAGGCGTTTTTCACACACTGATTGCTTACGTTGACTTGTTCCTTTACCTGAAAGAGCTAGGCTTCACGGCGGGTGTGACCGTCAACAGGGGATTGCTACTCCTCCTAAGGCACTGATCCCACCTCTGGTTGCGTCCAGGGGTCCGTGATTGCCCAACTCTTTGTTTTTTTATTATATTTTAGGACTTCGAATGATGATCACTGTTCGTTATCTTTGCCTTTACATATACCACCCCCCCCCACCCCCCACACACACTTTCATTAAAAAGTGAGGATAACTGCGAGTGATCTTAAAAAAGGAATACAAATACAAACACGGTACCCTGGATACACCCGAGGTGGGGTTAGATGTCTATGAAGTGTAAATCTTCTGTTGACCGGCCACACCCACCGAGAGCCCTTTAAATAGTCAATATCAGCATGTCTAACAATTGACATGAAGCACATTGGGCGGCATTCGAGCCAGCGTCAAGTTGTGTTTGCAGACTTGATAATTGTAACCAGCGTAGACTTTGCAAACTGTCAGACCCCCTGTAACACCAGCATATTCTTACCAGAATACCGTTGAATTCATCATTGACTGATCAACTGTTGAATGCTGATGTAAATGCATGAACACTTGCTGCTGATTTGAGATGACTTTTTCGATTCAAGCCACAGGATAACATCTTGTGCAGAATTGTGCAAATGAATTATATCAAAGTACCAAAAACATATACAATTCATAGCAAATACAGTAAAGCATATCATATTTCGCACATGTAAGAAGATAGGGCCTTCACAGTTAACCTAGATAGTGGAGTTGCTTGTGATTTCTTGATCTCTTTAAGATTATCTATTTTACATTGAACTCTGGGGTCAATTTGGCGTATATAAAAAGATAAAACACAGGCAAAAGGCTTGAAGACAGGTAGATGTGGAGATATAATAAATCCCTCAACACTTCGCCCAAGCATACTGCTACACTTGGTAGAGCGAGAGGTAAAGGTGTCATTGGCCCGGCAGGTTTTATTAATTACGAATGAATATATGTCTATATCCTGTATCTGGGCTACATATTATTACACTAGGCACAGTGGAATATATAAGTTTTATTGAATTTATGAAAAAATGTCATCTTTGTGGGGATGATTATGAAGACAATATTCATTATTTTGTACAATGATCGCCTCATGCTCCACCAAGAAATTGGTTAATGAATTGCTTGTACACATTCATTGATTACCAGCTGGAACTGTGGTACATGTAATTATGCTACGTGGAAATGGTGATTTGTCAATTGATGTAAAAAAGAATGCATTGGTTGCAAGTTTATTTTCGAATCAAATCTAAAATCGCTTGTATGATTGTAATAGTCCTTTATATCTCAGAGAAATGTTGAACGTGAGCACATAAAATTCGAATTGTTAGAATTGAAACCAAAACGCTCAATGTTCCAGTCGTTAACGCATAATGCTTGTATCTAGGTCATTTGCCATATCAATTAAGACTGGACTACCACAAAATCTAAGAAAAATAAGTGAAATCAGCAATTTCAGATTTAAAGATTTTTTTTCATTAGTGCCTTTGGTTTAATATAAATCATACACAAACATCAGTGATGCTCAAACAGAAATCTTGGAAATCCGAAACATGAAAGTAAAACTTTATAAAATTGAACAATGTAGTGCCAAAGACTGGAGCCAAATACTTCGAAGGATCAGAGCTATGTCTGAGGAAGATAATGATCCTTAATTTTGATATGAATTTCTAATTTTACTATTGCAATTAAATACATATCCGTATTTCAAGCTAGTAACATAGTACATAGCAACTGGGCTGTAGAGACCCTCGGGGCCTAACAGTCCACCAGCAGAGGCCTCGACCCAGGGGTCATAATATAAATCATATACGGTACCAATTTTTATGCGCCAGATGCGCATTTCGACAAATTATGTCTCTTCAGTGATGCTCAAACAGAAATGTTGGAAACACTCTATTTTAAATAATTGTTTTGCTTCTTAACCTTTTTAGCTTGAATTAAATTGCGTTACTTAATGTACTGCGTCGTTGATTGCGTTTTATTGTGTGCGCTTTATAAATTGTTATATGTAGAATTGCATCTTTCGTTGTTTGTATCGTTTCGATTTTCATCATTGATGTTGTGTGAATCGGTTTAGTCATCTACATGTAGATTCCTTCTTGTCTTTCTGTACTTCTGTTTTATATTCTCTTTGAACAACAATAAGCATCTAAGTTATTCCTATGTTACTAAGATTTCACCACTCAGGGTTAATCCATTTATCAATGGAAATCATATCGCATTTGGTATTGACTTTGTGTCCCCTGCGGCGCCTGTCATCGCCGCATTAACACCAACAGGCCGTTCCCGGGTTTTAGTGCAGCTCCTATCCGTTGCCGTCGGGCTATTAACATGTCTTATGACGTCATAACGCATGATCGTCATATTCATCGGAAAAATTCATCCTCCCTCCCATACTCCCTTTTGGGCTTGCATTAATCTTGTTACTCATATGTATATACATTTTTTTATTTTTATAAACTGCATAATATGAGGCTAATTTTCTCACTATTTGTGCCGCTGCTTCGTTTCTTTTCTACTTGTTGCAGGTCAAGTCAAACCTGGTTTTTTCATCAATGACATCTAATCGTCGTGACTGCGGACAATAGTTTCACATGTGGGCGGCATTCTGGTACCAGTAGCACTTGTATATAAACTTCACGTGAACTGATTGTTTTCCTATTATGGACTCTGTTCCCAGGGCTCATACAAATTGCTTGTTTTTGGGGATGTAGGTGTAGGACAAGACTTAATGCCTGACTCCCACATTTATAAGCGGTCATGGCAAATCAACGCCAATAAACATATTAACAAATATAATGTTGCGTAGACATCATTTCATACGGCGATTCCTCGTACTTAGTTTCAAGGATTTCGTATTTGATAAATATAGAACAATATTTATAAACACAAAAGTCTCTTTTGACTCAAATTGAATTAAGTAAACACCAGCAAGTTGAGAAATCTCAACAATCGTTATAATAGTAAATAGCTAAAAGGAAATGTGCTGATTTAAACACAAAATGAATTTGTCTATCAAATACAGTCATTCATATAATTATATTTTCAAACAGTATTATTGTGTTGAAATTAATACATGTACGATCATACCTCAGTGGAAGAAATTACGTAATTTTATGAAATTTATTTAAGGAATGAAGCTAATTTTGCACCTAGGTTATACGATATAATCTAAACCTTGGTGCAGTTATACGCTTTATAATCGACGAAGCGCGATTATATTTAGCGTAAACTGCACCAAGTTAGATTATATCGTATAACCTAGGTCAAAATTAGTTCATTCCTTTAATTTAATTTTAAAATTGTATTTAACGTTGTGTGATGAAATTGCGAGATAATAAGGATTTTGAATGAGGCGGACGAATTTGCCGTAGCAACAAGTAGAAACAATAAGTCAATGATTGTGACGTATTCTAGGACGTCACGAAGCGCAAGTTAATTATACAAAATATTGATGTTGCTCAATCGTGTTTCAGCAATCAAATTGCTTTGTAACAGATAAAATTAAATTATTTATCATGAATGATTTTAAGGGGGGAGCTGTTTTAGTGGAGATATTTGTAGGACCATTTTGATGATGGAGATATTCAGTATAAGATTACGAGTACGGGGATACTGGGTTCAAACTGAATGATTTCATCTTACTAGATACGCCGTACTTTGAGAATTTAACTAGCAAATTGTGCATATGCAAAATCATGCAAATACAAAGTACTTGGTAATATACTTAACCGAATTCTTTTATGCAATAAAATATTCATAACATTAATTATGACAAGTTTGTTTGTATTGCTGAAAAGGTTGGACGGATTTTTGTTATATGTTAGACCTAATAAAGTTTTCCTTTGTAGAGAATAAGATCATGTATTGCATAATTTGCGACTAGCCACAAGAAATGTCCTATTGAGTATTTCACTTCAGCGGATTCCCAGGCAATCGGTAAGTACGCCATTGGTCTACTTAGTGACATTCTTGTCAGAAAAGCATATTTTTTTCTGACCTCTGATGAACGTTTAGCAGGTCTCCCTTGGCTAGTGGCGATTTTTTAAGACAGATTAATAGGTAGAATGCATGCAAGATGACAAGAAGCATTTACTTAAGTATTCCCATGCAAAACTCTGATTTCTAATGTGTCCTCACAGTACTCCCGAGAGACACAATCTGAATTTGCATTATCTAAGTAATATGAGTATCCATGGCTCAATTGTTCTTGAGAAGGTTTTTCTTTAGATTATCCTGTATTTCTCCACATAAAACTTTGATCCCCTATTGAACAAATTTGAATTTACACTATCTAAGTAATATGAGTATCCATGGCTCTATTGTTCTTGAGAAGAAGGGTTTTTAAAAAAAAAAATTACCCTGTATTTCTCCACATAAAACTTTGATCCCTTAAATAGTGGCCTCATCCTACCCCCGAGACATGATTTCAGCACTGCTCGAGGATGCATGCATTTTAATATGCGAATTCATGGTCCTGCTGCAATTGAGAAGATTTTTCCCACATATCATTATATTATTATTATTATACAACACTTATAAAGCGCCTTATATGATCAGTAAAATCACTCTAAAGAGCTGCACAATATAAACGAAAATAAAATAAATGCAAAATTAAAAAATAAAACAAACAAACAAACATGCATAGAAACACAAAGAGGAATAAAAGAAAAGTTGAATGGCTTAGGAATTAATAAGATGACAAAACTGAAACATGTAAAATGCAATTACAAAAACGCAAGATCTGAAATAGTATAAAACCTGAAAATCTATCAACCGAAAGCATCTTAAAAAGATGAGTTTAAGATGTTAAATTTTTTAAAAGTGTGCACTGATGGACATGAATGAAAATGTGATGGTAAACAGTTCCAGAGGGATGCTGCATCCACATCTAATCGTCTGTTGCCATACGTGGATGTTCGAATTTTTTTTACCAGAGCCTGCTTGTTTTCCGATCTTATAGATCGCCCAGGTTAGTAAATGTGAATGAGTTCCTTGATATATTGCGGCACAATGTTGTGAATTGCTTTGTATGTATGGAGGAGAATTTTGTATTCAATGGTTTGCGCAACAGCCAGTGTATAGTCTTGAGTACTGGAGTTATATGTTCCTCCTTTTGGTACAGGTAGTGATACGTGCCGCTGTGTTCTGTATATTTGTAATTTGGCCAACTCAATTGAATTTACACCATAGAGTAGCGAATTGGCATAATCAAGTCTCGATGCCACAAGAGCACAGATCAAGGTCTTGCATGCATCCTCGGTAATCAGTGGCCGTAGTCTTCCAATGTTTCGAATCTGGTGGTAGCATGCACGAGACACAGACGAAATCTGTTTTTGCATGCTGAGAGTCTTGCCAAACCAGACCCCAAGGTTTTTCACATTAGACGACTCCCTAATGATGGTACCACTGAATTTTAGATGATAAGAAGATAAGATATTCCCATGTAAATCTTTGATTTTATATTATAGCCACTCCATAACCCCGGGAACCACAATTTGAACAAATTTGATTCTGCATTACTTGGGGGAAATGTCTTGCTGATTCAACGGAATAGAAGTGAATTAAAAAAAATGATCGAATGCTGTTTAAAGCGTGAGGCCGTTTTTAAATGAAAAGGCAAAAATCAATCTCGCAAATCCCAAACAGAATACAAAACAAGAGTTGGGCAATCACGGACCACAGGATAGTGACAATACACCATTGATGGGATCATATGCCTAAGAGGAGTAAGCATCCCCTGTCGACCGGTACTGATTTTGACTAGGGATTATTTACCTGATCAAATTACAGCATTCACAGTGGGTGTGACCGGTCAACTGGGGCTGCTTATTAATCCTAGACACCTGGTCACACTTTTGGTGTTCCAGGAACTTCTCAGTTTGGTAATCTTTATGGTGATTAGGAAAGGAGTAGGCCCAGAGTGAAAATCGACCCTGTGAAAGGATCAAAATTAAAGTTTCAACTAGTTATTCTCTGCACAAATGATAGTCCATGTACATGTATGATAGTTTTTCAGGGTGGTAAAAATCTTGGGAGTTTTGGATTAGTTTATCCGAGATTTGCTGTCCTAAACACCATGGAATAAAAGAATTTTCTTAAAATCACCACATTTCTGTGATAAAACGTCCAACTTGCATATAGAGCAAAGAAATAGATCAGGGATGTGTTATCAAATTTTAACCTTTCTGCTATCATACTTAAACTGACAAAAAATAAAATTGGTCCAAGTCTGTGCTTTATATGAATTGGGACATTTCATCACAAAAATATGGTGATTTTAAGAAAATTCTTGTATTTCGTGATCTTTCTTGATGTTTGGAGCAGTAGATCTCAGATACACCATTGTACAACGCCAAAATATTTACCACCCTGATAAACTGCCATGCATAGACTATCATTTGCGCAGAAAATAATTTGTTGAAATTTCACTTTTAATTTTGGCCATTTCACAGGTCCAATTTTCACCCTTCGTGGGTCTACTACAAATGTATCCTTTTTCTTACCTTCACTATTTCATCAGTATACCCATACAATATTATTTTGTTTTCAGCATTCCAATGGGTAAACTATTTCCGTGCTATAGACTGTGTCAAGGTTTACATATGTACATTAGACAATGAGATATTCTCAGAAACAATTTTCATTAAAGAAAAAATATATATCATACTGTGGCTAGTTTAGAATCTAGATGAAACAATTTATTTTTATTTTTAATCGTCCCCACGAAATGAATTTCGTTCCCGCGAACTAAATTTCGTACCCACGAAACAAGATGTCCTCAGTATTCACTTGTCAAAGGACAGCTAAGCTTGTGAATTTCACCGAGTCCGTAACATTTTTAAATCACTAGTTCAAATAAAATATCAAAACGGAAACGGTTGCTTCGTTATATATTAATCAACATTGGAGCGTCATTGACAATCTTATTCGAATTAGAATTAAGATCCGCCCGCATATACTCGATCGCATACATCACGCTATGTACTAGGCCTACTGCAGAGAAATATGTAGACGTTTGATTGGACGACCAACCGTGTACATGAGGCCATATACCCTGTCAAGAATAGATGGGATACAAAATAGCTTCCATAATTAACCGCTTCGTAAAAGAATCGTTACTTTTTGGCATTATCCACCTTAAGTTTTGAGTATTCTCAAAAAGTATTTGTAAAATACATTTACTTACTTTGTAATTATTACAAACCCGCTCATGAGTATAACAATAATACGGTGCGTGATTGTAAACAAGTTTACCGTTTGTGACGTCATAGTTGAAGACGACTGCACCATTTGGTTTAGGCTAATATAAAACATTGCGTGCTAGATTTCACAACTTTTTCACATTAAATACAATTTTTAATTTAAGAAATAAATACAATTGCTAAACTGAATGCCGGATAAATGTTGTACATGTACATAATAAATTAAGATTTTCTTCACTCAACTTTCCTTTTTTCCTCAGAGTCCTGCCCCTCTAGATCTTCAAATGATTGTTCAATTTTCAAATTGATCGCTCTGGCAGTAGTACATATTCGTTATATGGATTCTTGGCAGGGTATATGGACTATATCCCTGTCAAAGTTTATATCTCCCCGCCGCCACTTGGCAGGGTATATGACTCATATTCCCTGTCAAAGTGTATATTCTCCCTCGCCTGGCGGTCGGGGAAATATAACTTTGACAGGGAATATGAAGTCCATATACCTGCCAAGAATCCATATAACTAATAATGTATGGGAGCGGATCTACATGTAACATCTATATATCAGTAAAATGATCCTTAGCATGCAGTTTGTGACATATGTCTGTTCTTATTACAAGAGAGAACCCAATGTACTATGCTATATATTGCTCTATTTTAGAATCCATGACTTTTTTCGATAACAATACAGGGGCTTAATGTGCATCCCCAATATCATAAACAAACGTTTTGTGTTCATGCATTGAAGAATTTCAAAGTAAAGCACATGAGGATATTTTTTTTTCCCAACAGTTTTTTTCCATGACAAACATTGAAGCATTACTGTATTTTCAGTCCCTCGATTGACTAAAATTGGAGCCTTTGCAAGTGCACGGAAGCCGGCTTATTGCGTTGATGTTCGTAAATGGCAACAAATATTCCTCGTACTCCAAAATGAAAGAACAGTCTCAAATATATCTAAAATATATGAACTAAGGTTACTAAAGTTGGTACACATTTATTTAGTTTCATAATCACAAGATCTACACATAAAACGTTGTTTATATCGCTTAATTTTTTTTTTAATTCGTGGCAACGAATTTTATTTCGTGGGAACAAATTTTTATTTCGTGGGAGCGAATCTTTATTTCGGGGAAACGAATTTTATTTCGTGCGAACGAATTTTTTATTTTAGAATTTTTTTCCTGTCCTAAACCTGCCACTGGTATATAATTAATCTGCATGACTTTGTTTCATTCTCTAAAAATCTTCATTCGGACTTTGTAATACCATCTCCTGAGCCGGGACCCCTAACCTAGTCACTGCTTACATGGCAGCTGGGTTTTTATTTTCAACGATAAAAAAACAATGCAATTATTTTCAAATGTCTTGATGTGAAATCGTTTAATATTTTTCATTATTGATACATTGTTACTGAAGTGGATATCCAACAGGTCGGTCAAATAATAGAACAATACTGATTCATTCATAATGCAAGAACAAGAAATTTATTAATTAGTGGTGTTAATATTACGTCTTGGTCTCGACTTATTATAATTGCAAGCACTGTTATAATTGTGTGCATACGTAACATAATGCAATGACCATAAAACACGCGTAATATTTGTGAAGCTTAAACGAAACCTCTTTCATGCTGGAGTATCCTTATCATTATATGTCATGGTTGTCATGATTTAAAAGATGTTGGGCATTGCGATGTGTCGAAATATGATTTATGTCCGTACGTGACCGACAGACTGGTCTAAGGAAAAAAAGATCACTCGCTGTTTATAGTCCCGGCACAAAATGTGGTGAGGCGCTGCGACTATCAGGCGAAGCTTTCTCCGTGACTGAGGTTTTCTACAGAAAACAGTACAATTCGGAGGACAATTTGGTACGTAAATTTCGTTTGTTGTTTTTCGTATTTTTTAACATTTAATGTGTACATTGTGTATTAATTAGATACTGTTGAGTTTTGTCAGTAAGTATATTCCCATGGTTTTTTTTTTTTACGTTGGAGAACTGATCTTCCCCAACTAGTGTCTACGGTAAGAATTTTAAGTGCAGACAAATTGTTTCGAACAGATGATGTATCTTCGTTTTGTAGAAAAATAATCTTATTCAGAACCGTATCTCCGTCATCCGTGTTCTTTTGTAGTTGGTATGTATTTAAAGGATTATTATATAAATTTTAAATGCTACCCATTCCAAACGTATGGAAGCTAATAAATCATATTTTGAATACAAAGTATAAATATAAAAATATCAAGTTTATGATATAAATACATAGATAGAGCTGACGCGACCAGTCGCGTAATCTGGGCAGCCGGTGCTGCATCGAAACGAAGTCGTTTACATGTAACTAGGTAGAGGCTGTTCATACCGACGTGGAATTCTCGTATAACGGTAGGCACGATCAGGCATTCTGTGACATTAGTGGCGTTACACTTATCGGCGGTGACGTCTCCATATGAGAGAAAAATCTATTATAATGGCATTAAACAACAACAACACACAGATCTATACATTGTGTATAATTATAACGACCAAATCACATTGTGTTACACGAAGCTGTTACGGACATGTACCTATGTCAGTGACCTGTTTTGTTCGTGTCAGTGCATGCGATTCCATGTATAGATTGAAAATCTATCAATGAATTACGTCATGTAGTGTCCTGAATAATTGATGCTATATTATGCAAGTCATTGGACTTACCTAAGGTCCAAACATCATCGTGTCCAAAACACAGAGAACATATTCAAAGTTGTGGTTCACACATAGTCACTATTGTGACATTGATTGCCTGTTACTCGGACAAGAAGCACATGGTGGGTCTTTTTATGACCAGCACACTTTTTACTCCTTTAACAACCATACCAGTGGTCAAATACAGGTAGAAAGTTCGAGTCTGGGTATCTTGGAGGAGGAGGAGGAGGAGATAAGGTGGGCAAAAGAGTCTGGAATGTGTAGGCTATACACGTGAGACAATATATATTGATGCAATAATTTCAAGGAAAACGATTCAACGAATGTGAAATGAATACTAGATAAATGAATATATGTAGCATGATGATTTTGAAGCTTAATGCGGCAAATATGGAATTTAAAAGTCTTTAAAAAACGTGATCTATCTAGCATTTAAGTATCATAAAAATGTACAGTTGCATATGAATAAAGCTATTTGGTATATACATGTAGTTTACAATTCCGTTCTTCTTCGTTGTTTTTTAATAGAGATTTTTCATCAAATTAATGGTATGTTTTATAGTGATGTTAGGTAGCGTTTTTCCATGAAAGCATTATAAATCTGATAAGTTTATTACAAAGAAGAAAAGCGACAAACGAATAAGTAAATGACATTTGTTAATGACCGCGCCGCATTTTACTGAGTGTTGCAGAATTGCCTTAGGAGACTTTCGTACAACTGTGAATTGTAAAATTGCCATAATTTTGCTGATAGTTATGATGGATCAGTCTATTCATTAAGTATCTAAATGACGCGTACAAATTGTAATAGATAGTGTATTGTGTAGAGGCGGGAATGATGAAATTGTTCAGTGATTGTGTGATTGGACGAAATCAAACTGTTAAATTTGTGATTGGACAAAATTAAAATGTTTATTTTGTGATTGGACGAAACCAAAATATCTAATTATATGATTGGACAAAATGTTTCTGTTTTATTACAACTTTATCAAGTCAGTATGGATGCCAGGAAGATACATAAATTGAAAACTTTATGATTTTTTGTTTTTTGTTTTGCTAATTTAGAAAATTTCAAAACAACCTCCTTCAATATTGCCTAGTAACATAGTTTTTTGTGATTCTATATTCTTTTTCAGTTGCATTGTTCCATTTTAAGAATTATTTTCCTTAAATATATTTGTCTGTTTATCGTCCACCTTCACACGTGAGGATTAAGTCATCGGATGATTACTCTACAAGTAAATCATAATTAATACGATACTATCACCGTTTCAAGCCTCAGTTCGAATTAGGTCGCTTCCTCGCCATTCGATTTCTTTGAGCATGGCGTCATCACATAAACACACAATATTCCAGTTTAAACGGCGATAGCATCGTATTAATTATGATTTACTTGTAGAATAATCATCCGATGACTTAATTCTCGCGTCCTGGAAGATAGATCCACGAAATAAAGTTGTAAAAGGTAGACAGAGCAGCGACAACAGCTAGTGTCGCTGAATTCCCACTTTTCAATATGGAGCCCGCTCTGATTCTCCCACGCACATATCACAATATAAAAGCGGGGTTACAGTCAAAGGAATCTTGGATTACTTCCAAACTTGATACAAAGGTCTGATATACAATGCAACAAATGCTCACACGTAAACCCAATCTGTGAAGTGCCTTTTGATCCATTGCAGCTTAATAAAAATCAAAAGGCATCAGGGATGCTATAGCCGAGTCGCATAAAACAACTTTTGTTCAATATATCTTAACAGAATATTTACTCATAAAAATAATTGCGATGATAAATCGTCTGTACATGTGAGCCATTAGGCTTGCAGGCCTTTATGATACAGTTAGATAGATCTAATAAAACTACACTACGTTTGTTAATATGTCTTATCAAATTGTTTTGAAGTAAAAATTGATGAATAGCGACACTAAATCATCCATACAGGTGAGCCATGAGGCCTGCAGACTTATATTTTTTATACAGTTAGATAGATCTAGTAGAACTAAACAACTTTTGCTAAATATAATTTAACAAAATGTTTTCGAGTAAAGAGTTATGAATAGCTAGATATCGACCGTACAGATGAGCCATGACGCCCGCTGGCCTATTTCTTGACACAGGTAGATTTTGTAAAACTAAGCAAATTTTGTTTACCATGTTTTAACAATGTTGTCGAGTAAAGAATTAATAGTGACCGTAAATCATCTATACAGGTCAAGCCATGAGGCCCTCGACCTCATATCTTGATACAGGTAATAGATACATCTAGTAAAACTAAACAACTTATGTTATATATGTCTTAATAAAATGTTTTCAAGTAAAGAGTGAATAGGGACTTTCAATTTTCCGTACAGGTGAGTCATGAGGCCCACGGGCCTATATCTTGATATGCTTACACAGATCTAGTAAAACTAAACAACTTTTATTATACATGTCTTAACAAAATGTTTTTGAGTAGAGAGTTATGAATAATGACCTTAAATCGCCCGTACAGGTTAGCCATGAACCCTACGGGTCTAGGACAGATTTTTCCGAAAATCAATAGTGTTTTCACTCACTTGATGAGTAACAATATCTCAAAGTTTCAATTGACCCTTTTGGAGTTATTGTCCAGAAAGCTCATTTTTTTCAAATTGTTTCGAAGTTATTTTATCACTGTGACCTTGACCTTGGACAGGTTCTTCCGAAAATCAAAAGGATTCTCTCTCACTTAATCTGTAACAATATCCTAAAGTTTCAATTGAAACAGATGTAAACTTTTTGAGTTATTGTCCAGAAATCTAATTGTTGATTCTTTCCCGTCCACCCCCTGTCACCATCAAAACAATAGCCGAGTGTAACTCGGCTAAAAAAGCGAAGATAACAAACAGTGATCAACCTCGTAAGTCCCAAATAGAATACAATAGACGAGTTGGGTAGACACGGACCCCTGGATACACCAGAGGTGGGATCAGGTGCGTAGGAGAAGTAAGCACCCCCTATCGCTTGGTCACACCTGCCGTGAGCCCATTGTCTTGATCAGGTAAACGGTGTAATCCGTAGTCAGAGTATCTATACAGTGCACGGTATAACAGTTGTAAATGTAACATGTACATGTATATCTCATTTTGCTTTTTGTGTATGTTTGAGTCACTGTGTGTGAGTGTTAAGCCTTGTTTTAGCAATCCATAGATATGTACTACCATACATATGCTACTTACAGACAAGTTGTTGTTGCAGGGGTTTCAACAGTCACGTTTAACAGCAGCATTTCGTAAATTCTATGGTCGTTATAACAATTTAGTTTACCAATATGACCAACCATTGAGTTAAATGCTGTCTGATGTGTTTCATAGCCATTGTTAAGCCGTTTTTCACACACTGATTTGACTAAGGATTGTTCCGTTTACCTGATCAAGACTATGGGCTCACGGCGGGTGTGACCGGTCAACAGGGGATGGTTTCCCTTTTTGAGCCCCTTGCCCCACCCTTGGGGTGTCCAAGGGGCCGGGTTTGCCCAACTCCTGGTTTTTTTTGTATTCTATGTAGGACTTACGAGATTGATCACTGTTCGTTATCTTTGCCTTTACATGTATTAGGTTTTCCCTTTCGTATTTCATGCAAAATCATGTCTAGTAAGGTTGAAGTTTTAAGTATCACAAATTGGTGGTGGTGACTGGAATGTTGTTTAAGATAAAGACATTTTAAATGTAAAAAAAAATATTCAAATCTTGTCTAACTACT
Organism: Ostrea lurida; assembly: GCA_903981925.1. NCBI lineage: Eukaryota > Metazoa > Mollusca > Bivalvia > Ostreida > Ostreidae > Ostrea > Ostrea lurida. The sequence goes on along the minus strand of CAJDSM010027726.1, from coordinate 20,553 downwards.
ATATTTAGTTTCAAAATCCATAACCACACCGTTACAAGAGAATCTCAAGTAATTCTCGTCGTGTTATTTCGACTGATCGTATGCATTTACTATTCATATTTTTTTTACAATAAATGTTGGAATCATCTCTTATTTGTCCCATTTTTCTTATCTACGTCATTTAATTCAAAATCTACTACGACACTAAATTATGTAAATATCTATTTTAAAGTCTTATTTATGGCTATATTTGAATGACCCTGTTTTATTGATTCTGATTAGTTTACCAGATTTTTGTGCTATTTTTGCCCTGTTCTGTCTTATTCGATTGTAATTTTACTGTTAGTAATTCTTTGCAGGCATTGTTGAATACCTTATGACAGAACCTGAGGTCTTTGAGTCTACTGGGGAACTTTCGCTGTCGGGATTCTGACACTGAACATTTGATCACGTTGTTCTCTTCATTTCTGGAATCATTCTTCCTTTTCTTATCTTGTCCGAATCAATTTCACCTGCAAGTTCTTGTCCACGCTCTCTGATCTTTGTACAATATTTACCCTACTCTCGATCCTGTATCCTTCATAAGACTTATATAAGATTGATAACCTTTCCATGTTTGATTTATTTACACTTTTCCGTCAGTCAAATGTATGTACCTTTTATTAAATTCCAGTCAACTTGAATTCAATTACACTTCTCTATAATTCATTCACGTTTTAAAGTTATTACTTACTATCTAATTAAAACTATCTTTAATTCACCTGTACTGATTTAATAGTCATTTCCGTTATCTTAAATTGATTATTCTTATCTCTGATTAACTGTTTATATCAATTTATTTTTAATTCAGGTCAACCTATCTTAACTTCATTTTCTACAATTTAGCTGTATATATCCAGGGGTCCGTGTTTTCCCGACTCTTGTTTTGGACTTGAGATTGATCACTGTTCGTTATCTTCGCCTTTTCATTTTAACGCATATTGCAATTTCAAAAATATTGTTTGCCTTTATAGTCTTTGAAAATTACAATGTGTTATTTTAATTGTAGTTTTCATTAAGAACAAAAGCATTTTTACATTTGATTATTTTTTACTACTTGACTGGTAACTGGTATCAATACGTTGTATCCAGGTTTTATCCTTATACTCGTAGTATATTCCCAAAAACGTACATACAAAGTCGAGTGTAGGGCAACACGGACCTCCGACAAAAGCAAAGGCAGAATCAGGAGCCATGGAGGAGTAAACGTACTCTGCCGACCGGTCACACCCACTGTTAGCCCGTAGTTGAAAAAAAAAAGTAAATGGGATTACCCGTCGTCAAATCTAGTACGAAAATGACAGTCTAACAAAGGGTATGAAATAAATCAGTCAACATATGACTTAGTGATAATTTTTAATCGCAAAAAAGGTCATTATAGCGACCGTAGAATTTGGGAAATGATGACTTTAAACTTTATATCATAAGCTCTTTAATAGCACCATCCCTTTCGTCGCCCTTTTCTTTCAAAATTTGATTATACTGTGTATATAGAGATAGCATAGTTCATCTTTATAGTATAAAGAGAACAAAAATATGTTAATAATTGTTCAAATTTGGAAAATGATTTCTTCATTTCAGCAGATAATACTAATTACAAGACAAAGGTATACCTTTCACACTGTTACTTCCCATTTTCTATACATACTAAAGATTCTTGTAATACGGAAACTAAAGATCACATCTCCTTGGTTACAGAAATGGTACGGTATTGAGATAGAGCCATTATAGAGAATGACTTTGAATTATAACGAGAATATTATGAATGAATGGAATACTTTCAAAACCTTCCAAGGATAGTTGAAGTCCTGTAGTCTCTGCCTTCTGTCTAATCCTATGATATTTTATAAAACAAAATATGTTTAGTTTAAGTCGTAGAGTGCGGAGTGATCATGGCTCGAATATTGTATGTCAAAACAATGCCCAGGTCTATTAATAAACGCTAAATAGGTGGAAACTCTTAATCAACTTCATAACTAATGCAAGCCTCCCCACACGTTAAAAGATTCCTCATTATTCTAATATTTCTGAGTAATTCAAAAGAATGGTTAGTCATGTCATTAAATTCTAATGATAATTTTGAGAAAAATTCTTTTTGATTGATTGTTTTGACAGGTGATTCGCAACAAGATGGTTAACAGTCTGTCTAACTGAGGTGTTATACAGAGGTCCCGTCACGCCAATCACCGATCTTCGCACGTACGCCAGGTGTATAAAAGAAACCCGACAGTTCAGAATCAGCACACCACCTCCCGACACTCAACAATCCAAGGTGCGTTGTCTCGCTCTTCTCGGCCTTCTTTTCTTTTTAGTGTTATTTTTGTGGCACTTTTATTGGAGCTTGTATATTAATTTGAAGTATGATAGGTTTATGATCTGGGTTTCAGCAAATGTGTTTTTTATGTCATTAATTTCTATATGGATGAATATCTTACTGTCTTGTTAGAATTATGGACAAAATACAGAAATCGTCAATTTAAACTATGTATTATCGCAATCTTAATTTGAAATACGATATATGAATGTCCTAAATGATACTTATTGCAAGCAAGTTATTGAGTAAATATCAAACTAAATTACATATAACAAGAATTATATTTTCATTTTGTATCATTCAGATGCGGAAAGGACAAATCAACCTCGCAGTCTGCTTTTTGGCAGTGGTAGTCTTGCCGTCATCTTTAGGATTAATCGAAGAGATGAAAACACCACGTGACATACTGGAATGTTTGATATACAAGTCTCAAAACACGACCATCGGGGAAGTATCGGGACGAATCATCCAAGATTTTTGTATCCGAAAATACACTCTGGATACTCAAAGCAGTAAAGAGAATTTTGCCAAAAACATCACTGCAGAAGGAATGCAATACTTAAAGTCCCTCTTCCGGCAACTGGAATCTGAGGTGCGCGAGCAGAAGAGAGGGAAGAGGCAAGTCGGAACCTGGAGGTACCGGAGGGAGATCCGAACTCTTTCTCCTGCCGAACGAAACAGGGTTTTCCGGTGCTTCAGAAGGCTAAAAGGCGATTATGTAAGAATCATAACCCTTTATCGTCTCTTTTTTACCTTTTATTTTTACCTATTTATGGTTTACATTTCAACTTTTACACGTTGGCATTGATATAAACAGTTCCTCTACAAATTGACATTTGCATTTAATTTCCCCGTTTTCTACAAATTTATAAACATAATAATAAGCCTACAGTTGAATTTACGTGAAATTTCACGCCAGTTTCAAATAGAATTCATAATTTTATCAATCGAAATATTCTCTTGACATTTTTGTGGGTATTTTTGAAAAGGAGGCAAATTACAAATGAAATTCTCAAAAACCTACTGTTAAAAAATATTATTGATAATTGATTTCTAATTCAATGATTAGTAACTAGTGACATCAATCAATTGACAATAATGATATGGCTCAGCAACATTTTTTATTACTAATCAATGATTTATCATTGCTAAAAAAAATGGGATCAAATTGATTCAAGAACCGCAAATCTACATATTTACATCATCATTTTTATCATGAAATTAAATGATAACCACACCTGGATATATGCATAATACATAATCTATTCGTTATAATGAATTCGTTACAAACATCTATGATTAGCATAACAGATACTTCCTCAAACTGCATACGATCATAAACTCAAATTCATCAAAAGATTGCTTAAATACACCACATATATGAAATTTTATCGCCTTAAAATTCACAATTTCAAATTACTACATTAGCAATATTTAGATTATGACTATATAAAACTAATTTGTGAAATTTATGTTTTGCAGTCTATTGATCCAAGAATGAGCACCTACGACCTCATAGCTTTCCCTACACTCCGGAACAAGCTGCTAGAATGATGGCACATGACGGACCCGGGTTCCTGCCCCGTCACATGGTCTATGTTCTTGTGTAAGTTATCATCATCAATATAGGGTACATGTGTATATATAATATAAGTTTTATGATACAGTATATGATATGCATGTGATATAATTTTATGTAATGTATCATACAGGATGGAAACAGCTTGTCGCACACCCATTCCATACTGGGACATGACCACTGACAGTGAAATGATGGATCCAACCCAGTCTATTGTTTGGTCTGACCTCTTCTTCGGTAATGGAAACGGTCCCGTGTTGACAGGACCTTTTGGACGTTTCAGAACACCAACCGGTACTCCGATAATAAGAAATATTGGATCAGGTACATTGCCTTTCACTATAAAAAAATTATTGATACAACAAATCTAGACTTTACTGTAGTAAAATAATAATGCAATATAGCACAAGATTTTGAAACTTTTGTTATGTTTTAAGGTGGTGCATCTTTAGCAAGAAAAGCCGGTATTCGAGCCATGTTATCCAGAAGAAGGACATTCGAGATCACGGAGCCGCAACCTGCTCAGAGCATATTTTCAATGGAAGTTCACCACAATGGCGTTCACAACTGGATTGACGGTTATATGTCCGGACTGAACACAGCCTCCTGGGATCCAGTTTTCTGGTTTATCCACTCTTTCTTCCAACTTCTCTGGGTTGCCTTCAGAAACGGACAAAGAGCCAGCGGCATCAACCCAGAGCGGGACTACCCTAGAGGTATCAGAGTCCCACGAGGTCACGAGTTCTACCAGAGAATGAATTTCATGCCTTTCATAAGACCAATGACAAATTTGGAAGGGTTTTCTAACAGATATGACCGAATCGTACGGTACGCGCCCATGCCCCGTTGTCCAAGCTGCGGAGGTAGTGGTTATTTCAGATGTTTGCGTGGGGTGTGTGTTCCATCATCCAACAGACGACGACCAATATTCTTCAGAGGAAAACGAAGTGCAGGTGCTCAGGAGGATCAGCTGGCTGATGCAAATGTCAATCCAAACACAACCAACTTGGTCCAATCAAATGAAGCTGCCTTGTCGACACTTAACAAACCATACCAAAACACATTCATGATCAACGGAAAAATAAATGAAGATGCATGGGCTTACGTTCCAATCAGAGTATTGTACGAAAGACCAAAGGGCTTCAACTTCCATACTACATCACCACGAGCAACAGAAAGAGACATGTACGATCCAGAAAACTTCAAGAAGGCTGCACAGAAAATGGGTCTACAAAATCAAGTTCAATATACACATCAATGTATGCCGTCAGGCTCAGGTGCAGCTAAGGTCTTTGTCCAGTCCAGTGGACTCAATTACGCAGGAACGTACAAGGATTATGCAATCGTCGATGAAAGACAACCGGTGACGTCAGCCATGACGTATATTGGGTTTAAAAAACCTTTGGATTCTGACTCTGAAGTTATCCTGACAGCTTATGACACTTGTGGGCGCATTTGTCGTCCTGCTTGTCCTGTCTATACCCAACATCGTGAATCCTACAAAGCTTGCTCAGGGAGCTTCCGAATATCATCAAGGTCACCGCTTATGTTTAGTTCAACGTATGGAAGTGCGGTGACAAATGCTTGGAATGTTAGGGAAAGAAATGGAACCCGGATGTCAAGAGTAAATCTTTACCAATTACATTTGTATGTGATCATCAAAATTCCTGGCCTTGGGGATCAAAACTGTGATAAATCCAAGATTAGCTTTATAAAGTAATTTTAATGAAGTTCTAAACAATGGGCTTCAAGAAAATTGTTAAAATATTGTTAAGATTTTCGAAAACTATTGTTTTGTTAAGGTAATAATTTGTTATTTAGCAATGATAATTGCTATCTCGTTGAGAAACATTACCCCCAAATTAACTGATCTCATTGAAAAGAGCTCGTATACATAGGTATTTCCTTAATTCAAGTGCATGTAAAATATTCAAAATTGTTATTCATTTCAAAAACGTATTTGTAATTTGTATCACTGATGAATATACCTACTCATAATGAGTATTCTCCTTCCATCCATTTGCGTATTTGATTGTGTAAGTCTTTCATTTGTATAATTTATTTGTTGTATGAATACGTGGTACTTTGTGAACTGAGTTAGTTTTTTTATATGATCTGTAAGTATGGAAATAAATTTTTAAAATTGAACGAATGGCGCATTATTGAAAAATGAGCAGTTAAAGACAGCAGTGTAGAAAATACTTCGCAACCGGAAGTTCCGGATTTGAATCCCGTCAACCCTAAGACGTTCGACATAAGCAGTGACTGTTCTTTTGGATGAAAAGGTAAAAATTACGAACAGAGATTAAGTTTATAAATCCACAACGGAATACAAATTACGAGTTGGACAAACACAGATCCCTGGGTATACCAGACGTGAAAACAGGCGATTAGGAAGAGTAAATATCCCCTGTCGACCGGTCACGCCTGCTGTGAGCGCTGGATCTGACGATAAAAATTGAGATGATGTCTTTACATGATTGACATAATTCTCGAATAGACAGCAAAACAGCATGATGATAATCATAAGGTTAAGGTGGAATGCTACACCAGAGAAATTTGACGTGGATGAAATATAGATATAAATATTTTGAAAATAATAAAAATTCAAATTCACTCAATTTCTTCAAAAAATGCAGTTTTAGCAGAAATCAAATTGAAAAAAATGTAAAACCCCTGCTGGAATCAAACCCGCAACCTACAGTTAAGAATGCAACGTGCTAACTTACTGAGCTACTCAGCTAGGCATTTTTACTAAAGTTTTACATGAATTGATATATAACCCTGATAGTGATATCCATGTTTCGAAAGGAAGTCAGCCATTATGACGATGTAGTGATCTACCTTAATGAAAAAGTGAAGATTGCGAACGGTGATCAATCTCGTAAGTCTCAAACAGAATACAAAACAAGAGTAGGGCAAACACGGATTACATATGTAATCATTTTTCAAAATAATTTTTGAAACGGGGGCAAAATCAGTGTAACTGATTTCAAATTTTCAACCGATTCTGGCAAAAAGTACAAACTTATAGGCGGGTCAATGGCAAAATCCTTCAAAATGATCTCCAAAAACACAACTGACTTACAGGCAAGTACATATATGTATATAAGGTACATTGCACAGCTCGACCTTCCTCTCACAACAAGCAAGGGGTACTGCGGACCTATCCTAACTCGGAGGTTGTAAAGACTCAATGAATGAGTGAAGAATGCATTTGAACAGTGTAAGAGGAAACAGGATGACAAGGCAATATTTTACTGAAACATCGTTGCAATGTTATATACTAGTATATAATTACAAAGGCCCTATGGATGTGTTATATGACAATGTACAAGTACTTTATTATTTTTTCTATTCAACTAGTCTATATCTCACAAAGCCAATATCACGGCGTATTAAAAAACAGGTGCTATAGGCAGTAATACTATATTTATCATTTCCCTTTGCTTGCCTGCGAACTGTCTTCATTTCAATTTTCTTCATAATTTGAATGTCTGTAAATGCATGAGTATAAAGTTCATCATTTTCCTACTAGATCTGATTACGGGTAAACCCGTTTAATTTGTTTCAACTACGGACTCACAGCGGGTATGACCAGTCAGCAGAGGATGCTTACTCCTCCATGGCACCTGATCCTGCCTTCGCTTAATTTTGTCGGAGGTTCGTTTTGCCCTCGATTTTGTATATGTTTTTTTGGATTATGATTACGTTTGACACAATGTTAACTTTGCCTTTTTGTATTATGAAGTACATGGCCCCAGGCTTTTGAGCTCAGACCTTAGAGCGGGACCAATATGACTGTATAATGAATTACATATTAGAAAATCTTCACTACTTCCACATAATGTACATGTATTTTTCATAAACATTACATGAATTTTATGACGTCCGTGAAGCCCCCTACTCAAACTGTATTAAAAAAAAATGTCTTCTTCTCTACCCCCATATGTACTTAAAAAGACACTACAGCTCATTTTTCATATTTTAATCAAATGCTATTGAAAATGCCTATCGACGAAATGATAAAAATAATATCGATACCGATTATTTTGAACAATTTGAATGCATCAGTTTGCTCTCACTTGCGCTTTGAAGATCATCCGGAAATCAAAAGTTTCTTCATGCTGACGTGGACATTT